>QYTT01078925.1:0-12268 GCA_006980735.1 Dasypogon diadema | reverse complement strand
ATTAATACATACTTAGGTACTTTAAGATTGAGTTTTTTTTATTATTTTTTACTTTTTAAAGGGAACTTAGGTTTTTGTGTCGGAGGTTTTTTAAATTTTTAATTTAATTTTTTATTATTATTGGGCTACTATATATATCGTTGAATTTAATCAATTGTAAAATAATTTTATCGTTTATTAATTATCAAATTTCTTAGTTAACATTGTTGTTAACGCTTTCAAACTTTTTGGACATTTTTTGAGTGGACCCTGGCCTGATACTATTATATGTGCATAGGTATACGGTATACTGCGGCAACATCGCGCAGGTATGAGGATTAGTGCACCGGATCTCTTTTTCGTTTCAGATCAAATGTTCCTTTAAGCACAAGGATGACTCACTTTAAGTTTGTGTGCGTATTCAAACGTTTTGCAAACAAGGAAAACAATATCGTAAGTATTCTACTAACAAGAATTGTATACTTGTCACTGGAGCCACTGAGATGTTGCACAGTAAGAATTTCATGCTAAAAATTGTGACTCACTTGCAACATTTGTCAGGATAAAATTTCCCAATTTACTCTTCCCTAATTTACTTCAGCCTAAACTGTACTGTGTACATCATAGGGTTGTCCTCTAAGCTTAAGCTTTCGAATTGAAAACTTCACGTGCGTTTTTATCAAAAGCACTTTTTCACATTTAAAAAGCTGATGCGGGTGGTTACTTGGAAACTGCTCAATCATTTGTCTCTAAACGAACTTCAAGTTAAATAAAAAAATACTTAATAATTTTAGTTATGTATAAAAATACGAAAAAAAATCCCTGGAAATCATTTTTTGTTTGGAAGCTCATTATTGTTTAAATTTTGTATATTTTTAATTTTCGGGGCTCATCAATAGCGTACCCTTATGCAGAATAAGAAACTTTTTGTATTTTTTTGTTCTAGTTTAGAAGATCGACACCAATTTACATTTCCGGTACCCTGACCACAACGAAATTTATGCATTACTCCATAACAAAACATTATTTTGTCATAATAATTTTTTGACTGCTCAAATAATACATAAATATATAATAAAGTTTATTAAAAAAATTAAATTTATCTCCTTTTTTCCATTCTGCATGGTCTTTCCTCCTGAAATCATTGGAATCACAATCCACATAAAGTGTTTCACGGCAGTAAATTCTCAAGTTGTACATATTTCCCTTTATCTTTTACGGTGATAAGTTTTTATCTAACTTGATAACAAGATAAGTACGCCTTGGCGAGCGAATTACCGATGTTATATTATTATAAATTCTTTTATAATTCTTGAGAGTCTCCAAGTCTCAAAGTCCTTTTTATACACCCACGATATAAAAAGTTCGTTGATTACAGATTGTACAGGTTTGTAGAGGTAGGTATTAACGCCTTAAGGGGGAACAACAGGGCGGAAGTTGGGAAAAACCGAGTTTATCTTTTTTATAGTGTTCGAAAGTACGCACTTTATAGAATATTATCCTAAAATATTATGTAAAAATTCGTAAAAATGACGAAGTTACAGCATATTTTCTTTTGACGCGCACGAGACTAAAACGATCGTTGGAACCATCAGGATGATGCATTGTCAGCAAACAAATGATTTCTATGAAGGGATATTATTTAAAAGGTTAAATTGAATTGTAAATTGGCCCTTTATTGTATTGGCAACACTGAAGATGCTTTTTTAGGATAGTTTTCGTTCATTCGTAACGAATAGTGTGTCGTAATTTTAGCTTAGCGCATTTTGTTGGGTTTTTTCTCGAAACGACATTTTTTAACTGGTTTTCCTGTTTTCTCCGCCAATTAAAATCGAACCGTCATTTTCTTTAGATCGTACGGAAATTTTTTTCTAATGGAATTCACCATTTTTTCAAAATTCAGCGATTTTTCGAACGTTTTCTTTAAAGATCTACTAATTCCACAATTATTCGTTTTTTTTAAATCGGATACTGAAGCTGCACCAATAAGCTTTGAAAGAGCGTTTTGTTTTTGTTTTGCAGACCACTACAAAGAAAGTTGCATGGAAAACTGCAGCGACATCTCTCACGTTATTATAAACTAAAAATTTTGGAATAAAAAAATTCGTAAAAATAGCTCTTTTCAATCCCCTCTTAGTAACATTCATGCTATGTTTGTATAAGTAACAAAGAAACCCCGAAAATCAACTTTTTTTTTGGTCGTCACCATGTTGTTCCCCCTTAATGGCAGATGACGTGTTATGGCGTCATTTAGAAAGGCGGATGACGCCTTCTGGCATCATATTGAAAAAAAAATTAAAAATGTGATAATTGTTATTATCGTATGCCAGTTACAAGTTCAGAATGATTTTACACGTCATTTTTATGCATTTTTCCTTCCCGTATTGTAATTAGCGCTGTGACCTCGTCGTTAAGGTGTTAAAATAATTGTTTACCAACTGAAGATTTAACGTTTGTAATAAATATAAGCATTTCATCACATACTAAATATTATATTGCTGCACCAACCCAGCAAGAAATTGAGTAATTGATGATGATTGGTCTATTAAGGACTTAAAATTCAAAGGCAAAAATATCAACACTAGTTACTGCGTTTTTCCGTTGTCAGTTTTAACAGCAAATTCCAGTGGACAATGAAGAGGAAACGCCATTTATATACTTGTATAGTATAATATTTAAAAAAAAAGTTCTTTCATCAGATGTAGTATAAATTAAACTAAAAAAAAGTCTGGACGCAATACAATTCTCTGCAAAACATGAAAATATTTAGCATTGAAATGCCACAGGAATAATAAATTGACGAAAGAATAAATTGGCGAAAAGCCTGGAATAGTCTACTTGATGTGGGGGTGGATTTAACAACCACAAAATCACTTCGACATTACCTCTATGGAGATGCAAATTCAAGGATCGTGATGGGACTCCGTTAAAATAGCAGAGTTCTCCCCTTTGTTCATGAGTTTTTTAGGGATGGTTGTTGAATTGAATTTAGACTTCAGCAGCAATTTGGGGTGACATTAAAAACGAGCAAAGCTACTGGAGGGTTTCTATGCGTTGGCACATTGACTTTTGCCTTTTTATTACCCTCGCACTTTTTATACCGCAAACGACATTAATGACAGACGTTTTTTGTCTGATGTCGACAATAAGGAATTTTTATCTTCTCATGGTAACAAGAAAGAAAAATTTTGTTTGCATTTGCCTTGATTCCTTTTCTGTTGGTAATGATGGAAAGCAATAAAGAAAAGACCTTAATTGCCAAATGTCATTATCCTTCTCACATTTGTCTGGAATAAAATATATATAGATATGCAAGTATGCTTCAAAGGATGCACATATAAAGTAAATACAAGAAATACAAATTATAATAAGATTTACTGGATCTATTTAGGATCACGATTGATAGATGCGTGAATTCATCTCTTTCTTGATAAAAGTTGAGAATCCAAAGACCTATGGCCTTTAATTAATATAAAAAAGTTTACCATTAAAAATTCGTAGATGGCGAACAAATAATGGTAATAATTTTTATGTAAAACGAGTCCTCCTGGAGTGGATATAGAAATTCCTTTTTTCATTGAATGCTTTCTGAATTCCACCATAAATAGGGGGTTTTACGTTTCACGAATCAAAATCGTTAATTTTATTAGTACTTTTCCAAAATATCATAAGTAAATACAATGAAGTGTATCGGAAATCTTAGGACTTCCTTGACAAAGAATACAGTTCGGACCCTCTTTTAGTCGAGAACTGGAGTTATTTTTATTATATTATTTGTGAGCTGCTTTCCCTCAATTCAATTTATATTTTTCTATCTAACAAATTTTTTGTATATTTTTCGACATTTTTTATGCTGTGAATGTTAAAGTAATGTGCCGAGAAATATATTTTGCCTGAATCTGGTAAAGAATCCGGTAAATAAGTATTTTTATCGACTTTAAAGGCTTTCGATACATTTAATCATTGTATTCTTTTTTATGAGTCTTTTTTTAGTTTCTTTGCCAATATTATAAATTTGATTACGTTATTTGTCTGAACACAATCAGAAGATTTTTCCGCGGTGCCCATCTAGTACATCTGATGTGCCACGGCGCAGTCATATTGGCCCTATACTTTTCACAGTCTACATCAATAATGTATCTTTGATTCCTTTCCACTCAAAGATCCTTTTATATATATAAAAAGGGCCTCTAATTTTTTGATTTCATCAAAGATGGATCCTTCTTGTCTACGACTGGGGAAAAGACGGCTTAGGTGTTTTACTTAATACTGTATTCTAAAGCTCCAACGAATTCACCCTATCACAACCACTTTCGGTAACAATTTATGGACACTACGGTGGAAGAGATACCAACAAATAGGGTGATGATAGCGAAAGAGAAGAGTCTGGTGCAGTGAGGAGGAAGATATGGTTAAGGTAGAGTAATGATATAGTACTCAGAAAGAGAATAAACAACCCTTCTTTATGTGCGCCTTTTGCCACCTATAGAACCAGGTTTTATTCCTGAAGCGCATAAAAATCTGTCATCATTTTTGAGCCATTTTTGAGATGTTTATAATAGATGAAATTTTAAATGGAATTGTGCAATAGAATAAAGTTTAAATTATGAGTAAATCAGCGGAACTCACAAAAAGGGAAGCAATCTGGAAATCATAGTTTTTATGGGACTCTTAGATTTGGCATCAGATGAAATATTTCACTTGTCGTATTCTCGATCTAAATACATTTCGAGAATGAATAAATAGATGTTTGATTTTTTACTGAATACGGTTTGATGATAAATCTAACAACGAAAAATTCGCGCCTGTTAGGAACGTGTGAAAACTTTTTATAGAAAAGGTTCGAAATAACTACAGTCCTGAACTATTTATGATTTTCCAGAAAATGCTATGATGTTCTACACTCGACTCGACAGCAATCGAATAGAATTTTATAAACAGCTTCTAGTAGAGGGCATTATTAAGTATGCATGATCCATTTTAAATAATTTTAATAATGTTTTTTATATAATGCAAATTGGCAATTTTCGATTAACACGTTCACGCCGGCGTGTACCACCGGTGGTACACGCGAGAACTTTAAGAGAAAATTACATGATAAACTAAATACAACATGAGAAAGCCCTCTTACTAATAAAGCGCCGGCGTGAACGTGTTAAAGCAAAATTTTTCATTGATTTAGAGAGATGTAAGTTACAGAGCTGACAGCATTTTAACTCTTTTACGACGAACGTCTTTTTCACCAAATGCTCTCTGTGAAAGAAAAGCTGCGCCAAAGGTTCACACATTGCCAGAGCCGGCCATATGGCGGGTACAGCGGGTGCACGTGACCTCAGAAAAAGAAAGAAAGCAGAAAAAAGGATAAGAAAAGAAAAACAATGAGAACGAACATTTTAAAAATTCCACCTGAATTTCAGGCTCTAAATAGACTAGTATTTGATAATACCATAATTGTGATTGTGGTAACCATGTTAGGGTAAATACAATTTCATGATATGAAGGAATCGAAATTCGGAAACAATCGCCTGCCAGTACAGATTTGTCTGTGCTCTACGGAAGGTATAGATATCATAATCTAGAAATAAAATGTATCACGAAATTAGGTAGGTTTACCCCTATTTGAAATTTTATCAAATTGTATCACGAAAGATATTGTTAAAAATTGTGATTTTTCTAATGTTATCAATGATATCACAAAAAAAATGTCACATATTTGAAGATGTCAGTGTTCGTTTATTTTTTGTTTTCCTTATTATTATTATTATTTTTTTAATTATGTTGGTACTAAAGACCCTGTGGGTGGTAGGCCTTCAAGGCCGGAAAGGCTCACCCCCAAAATTACTTTTATCCTCTTTTCGTGAGAAGATATCATATATTTTTTTATCGTTGAGAAATTTTTGGGCCCCATAATATTTCTAACATCCGGGCTCCTTTATACAGAAAGCCGGCCATGCACGTTGCGAGCATTCGGCGAGCATTCGGATGAGTCTGATTCGGAAAAAAATTTTTCCTTTGTTGAGCTTTTGAGGATTAATAAACAAAGATTCCATAGAACGTTAGAGAATTATGTTTTTTGGGATAGAATATTACACCGTCCATAATAACACAGCTAATGAAATAGAAAAAAAAGCTTCCAAACCTCTTCAGTGAAAATTGATCTAAACCACAGGCAATACTGCAGGGAAAATATGTAACTGAGATTGAAGGGATTAATTTGTTAATTAAGATTGGATTGAATTTGTACAGCGACAGGAATATTCGCTCATAAAGTAATGAGAAGATTTTAAGCACAGTTTTCTATAAGGAAAACATTAAACTATATCAGTTATTTTGATTTTGATCAATATAATGAAATACATCAACGGAAACTATTTATTCTGCTTCAATTCAGAATAGATTTTGCCGTAATTTAGACAAGAATTGTAATTGCATCAGAGAAATAAAAATCTGATTTCCAAAAGTTAATCTAGATTAAATCAATTTTTCAAAAATACTAGAAGTAGACCGGCAAATTGATTAAATACCACCCCTTTGTATAGAGCATCATAAATCTTATGATGTGTACTTACCCTTACAATAATCAATTTGCGGGAGGATGGGACACACTCGACAACAATCCACTTCACCCCATTTATTAGGAATTCAATTACTGAACAGGGTATAATGTGAACGATATGTTTCTAAATGAAGATTTGTTACGATATCTTGGCACTAAAGTTGGCGATGCAAATGGAATAAGGACACGGGATTAACATAAACATGCGAACCGGAAGAAAATTGTTTAATTTTATATTGCGGGTAGATTTATAATTTGTAGAAGAGAATTTTAAATTTAAGAATATCAGAAGAACGTGATAAAATTATAAAAGTGGTTTCCAATGAAATTAAAAGCATAAAGAATTCTTTAATAGTCTTAACATCTTTGACTGTCCAACCCCAAAAGCAAAGTCCTTTTTGAAAATTTTGATATTGTGTATTTCCATAATTTTCATAATGTAATGTGGGCACCAAATCTCATTTGTTCAGTATTCCAGTAGTGAAGAGAAACCATTACCCAACAGATTCCGCAAGTAGTTCATAGTAAGCAGAACTACTTCTGACTTAGATTACCACCTATGCAAAAAATGCATTACTTTTACATGGAGATGTCATAGGTGGTAGTTAATTGCCTAAATTTTCCATTACCCAGAACTAGTTTAGCCATTGATTAATTGGAAGTAGTTATTCAAAAAATCCACACTTATTCTCTTCTGAAAGGGATATGCCATTACTTACTGCATTACTTTTTCTAGAAGGTAATGAATTATAGAACTAGTTATTTGTACGGAAAAATTTGAATTGATTGTAACCATTTAATGAATTTTCCATTCATGATGGAAGTAGTTGCCTCCAGAGTTGATTACCATTTTCGCTGCTGGGATCCCATAATTCTTTATTGGTCCATGCAAATTTTAATATTTCGATATTGTTTACATTTGGAAAATATTTCCCTATTTAAAATCCATGATCCACCGAGTCCGCGTTGTACGGGAGTGTACAACAACAAAATAAAACATAATTCAATGCAACTCACAGTCTGGTGAATGCCCATCACAAATATCGTCAAAATTTTGGATTTTTTTTTAATCGAGTGTATCATGTACTATTCTACAGACATGTTTAAGTTAAATGCACAAAATATTAATAAAAATATGCCTTTTTTATAAAGAAATTTAATTATGTCTGGAAATTGAACGAGGATTTTTTTCTTCAGGCTTGCCCCCTCTTCTTTTGGGTGTAAGCTCTGAAATTATTTTAACAATATAAACAGATTGTATTCTTCTGATACTAATAGATAACCCCTTTTACAACTCACTCGCAAAAATTTTTTGAAAAAAGAAAGAAAAATTAAAAAAATATCCTTTTTCTGTCAAATACAAAAGCAACAATTCGGTCCATAAAATAAAGAAAGCGGATTTATTGGTGGTCTTTAAATTCAAATTAGTGGGGTAAATATTTCCAGCACAACTAATTTACACCAACTCTATATGTACTTTATTTTTGCCTCTATACTGCTTGAATTTACTTCCTAATTTTGTATAATTCACTCCAACATCTAATAAGTGACAAAAAATTCATATTAACGATAAAAATATTTAAAAAAAAATTATATTTGTACCAAGGATACATACGTTGAAATTTATATCCTAGAGCTAATTAATTAAATAATTAATTAAATTGGGTCACACTATTTATCATGTTCGGAACATGCATGCTGGATTTCGAATATAAAATTCGAACAGTTTTTCTTCGTTTTTAGAACCAATAGCACCCTTTCGTGAACCTCTGGCATACAGATGCGAGTTGAAGTGTGGTATTTTTAAACGTGTGCAGAGGACACGTTTTGATTAATGACCAGAAGTCTTAAGTATCAGCGACATCTGAGTGCTGAGATCTCAATTCTGTTCGCACTCTGTCTTATTTATTACCCGATGGGTCTAAGGAGTCTCGTCTTGTTAGGGATGAATAAGGGGGTCATATAATGAATAATTAAATGACAACACCAGAAAGTGAGTGATCTAAATTAAACCTTGTTCACACTTTGAGAGAGACAGCTAAGTCAACCCGAAACATCTTTCAAGTAAAAAGAAAAATGCTCCTGATATTCTTCACTTGGGTTAATTAGTTAATTGAGCGATGTATGCTCATTTCCTGAATTCTTATGACTTATGCTTCGAACCTTAAAGTGAAATGCATATGTTTTCGGTGGATCTGTTGTCATAAGTTTGGATGAACGAAAATATGATCTCAATGTGGTGTTTTATTTCGATTATTCAATTTACAGGAGAGACGTTTGCTATAGGTTCACACATTTGGAATTACCACTTTGAAAAAATATAAAGAAATTATCGCTGCTTTTATAGATAGGTCCCAAGAATTCTGATGCAACTTTAGTAAGAGCTTCAATTTCGACAAACAAAAATCTGTGCTTTTCAATGGGAATATTTAATCGGCGATTACATATTACTTTTTAGTTTCATAAGGAGACAATAAACGGCTTTCAGGTTAATTGTGAGGTACTCGTAACGAAAAACAACCGCCCTCTTTTTGATGAGCTCTGTGTTATTGAACACGTTTTTAGCTCAATCTAAAATTCGTTCCACTTGTTTTTGATTGATCTGTAATTGTCGTAAAAACGACCGGTCTTTTTACCAGTGGAATGAAACCTTAAGCCATGAATAAATCTGAAAAGCTAATTTTATGCTTTATAATTGGGGTGAAACTAGTTAATGTTTGTAATTTTCATGTTTGCTAATAAAACAGATTGATTAGCCTAGCGTTTAATGTGAAAGAAAAAAAATTTCAAACCTCACTTTCAACTCCCGCAGAATTTCATTGCGTATTTAGGAGTTGTTATTGCTATTCATGAACTCTGGCATGAATAGTATTTTCGCTCATCAATAATTTTTCAATGCAATTGTGGCCTCTCAAAATTTATTTTTATTTAGCATACAAGGTCGAATCAAACTACATTTAAAAAACAAAGGAAAGGGGACATGATTAGCCACATTTCTAAATTCATTTCAGCATGATGTTTTTCTAAGATTCAGTCAAATCTCTGCAGATACTCTGCCATGCTGTGGTGCAACTTTGATAAAGAGTAACAGAAAGGAAGGAACCAGAGAGACAAGTGAAGATGTCAATATTTATGTTGCTCGAGTAACTGCGGATTATAGGCTAGGGGAAAAGTATTGGCTAGTAGTCTATCGCACATTCGTAGAGATCTGCACAAGAAGGATTTTCGAAATTACACTGTTTTGCTAAGTTCTACCTGAAGGAAGAAAGGATGAAGATGGATCGAAGCGGGGATAATATGCAGGAAATCGGATTGTAAATTTTGTTAGAAAAATATGCATTGAGATAGATCCGCAACGTTAGAGACGTTAGAAGTAACCATCTCATCGCAGTGGTCTCAAAAGCCTTCTTACGACGTTTATATAACGTTGCCAATGCTGTGCATCTTCCTCGTCATCTAATAAGGGAGTTGTATTCAATTTTGTATCTAATATGAGTCTTATAGACCAAAGCTAGGTAAAATAGGATAAAGTACTTCATGCATCTTTACACAAAATCCAAGTATTCTATCGAATTTTTGGGAGAGTTGGAAGAGATTTCTTACTTTTCTCAGAAATTACTTTATCTTGCAAGATATAAGTAGAAAGAAATTACACTTGTAAATTGTCCACATAAACAGAAAACTTTTCCTTCTCGTTGAAATGAGGAAAGTTTGATCATCATCAGTTTGGCGATTGACTTACCTTCCAAAGCCACTCACAAAGGGCAGTCAACTAATTTTCAGAACGACAAGATTTCAGATCAGAAAATTGTCATTTTGAAATTCATGGTTTGATTCATGGTTTTCAAACCATAAATTGCAAAATGATATTTTTCTTATATGGGTTATGATTTTATGAACTGATAATTATCCCTTATCAAATTCGTAATAGCTTCCTCGTAAAGTTATTCAAAGAACAGAAAAACCTTTGACTGCTCTCTGTGAGTGCCTGTGGCAGATAAGTCAATTGACACACAGACGATGATCTGAACCAACTTATGGAAGGCGCGGTGAATCAGGCCCATCAACACCAAAACGAAATATTCATGTTAACCAGGTAATGGTGGTATAATGAACTGCTGAAACCAAATTAACCTAGCACTAGTGATCACTACCGGCTGCAACTGATACGTTTCAAGCGGACTCTTACCAAGAAACGACCGGAATGGTAAAATAGACATAACAAAATTATCCTTCAACATGACAATGCAATACCACATATTGCTGTGCCTATTAAAAACTGTTTAGAAGGACAAAACTGGAAAGTTCTGCCACACGCGCCATATTCGCCACCGAAAACCGAATCGTTTTACTTAGAAATGGACAAGTTTTATAATTCTTGGTATTTTTGGCTAAGGTTTTAAACGCATAGGTACTCTACAGATATGGTACTTCCGAGATAATTATTTTGGGATGCCGAGTCCAATTTCTAATGCGTTCACAGAACAAAATATTCTTTACAATACTGTTGACAAACAAATATTATAAAAAAGTACTTACAAAAGTGCTCAGCACTTTTAGGTAGTACTCAGTTTCAAGTATTTTTTATAGATATAGTACTTAAGCTAAAGTACTCTGGCCTTCAGTACTTGTACTTTTACTTAAGTACTTTTTCTTTGGGACCTGCCCAGCTCTTGTTCCAGAATTGAATTGTAAGGAATGTCCCATGAGAAAAGTATCAAAGTGTTAATGCTATGACGATTTTTCACTTACTAAGAGCTTGAAAACACAGCTAAAAGTAGTCTATCCATATTATATCCATGTATATATAATCTTCACAGTGTTCGCTTTTCAATACCTTTCACACTTCACTGTGATACCTCCAGGGAGTTTTGTTAACACGAGAATTTTTTGCAAGTCTTGAGAAAGTTATATACTGCAGCATTTGCGTAAATTTCATGAGTAATAGACTATTTTTAAGAAGCATAAAACGTACCATTTAACCCCTAAAAGTCATTTATTATTAGCGTTAGAAGGTAGAAACTTTTCTCTTTCTGCCTGCGTTCCAAGTCAACAAATTTCTATGTAAAATTACTGTTGCCATTCCAGCCCTACCGTCATTAAAAAATCCCAGTATATTTTATTTAAAAGGAACAAATTAAAAAGAATCGATAAAAAGTGTTTTCGTTCCTACGCCATGTTAATTTTTAACCGAAACGGAACCTACACTTGTTGAAAACATTCACTTCACTCACTTAACAATTATCATAAATTTTGAATAATATTTCATCAAAAGTATGCGTCTGCGGCTTTAACAGAACAACCTGCGGTTACTTCTGATTATTCGATAATTACAGAAGGACAAAAAAATCCATTTTTCTAAATAATAAAATATGAAAATTATAGACCTTTCATCAAGCTCAAGTGTTGCTGCTTCTCCCATGATTTGAATAAGTAGGGTTCACGTTTCTTTTCCTTAATAAATTCAGTTAATTGGACTTTTTTCTTCCAGCTATAGCAGAACAACCCTTCCACCTCGAATTCTACGCAGGTTGAATATTTTCTACGGTAGCTTGCATTACAGCAGAGTATTGAAACTTATGTTAATATTTCAGTAAAATTTCCAGTAATTTTGCAAATAACACAACAGTTACGGTGCGTGGGTGGCATTTTATTCCGGTAATGAGCACTCATCCTAGTCGAAGTCTCTGAAATTTTTATTTGTTTTGCACTGTTCTAGTTTTCTAAAAAAAA
>QYTT01078922.1:0-13499 GCA_006980735.1 Dasypogon diadema | reverse complement strand
GCTCTGTGGAAAATTTTACAGGCCTTTACCAAAACCTTCGAAACTACAAGCCATGCACAAGAAGAAGAGCGAGAACATTGAACCCTTTTTTATGAATGCTTTAAGATAGGCAAAATTGGGCTTATATACTCCGTCAGCCCATGTACTGCTATCTTAAAGCGTTCATAAAAAACAGTTCATATGTTAGTGCTCAAGGTCAGTTCATGGCTTGTAATTTCGAAGGTTTTTCCTTTACTATATCTAAGCGGGTTAAAACCTACACACCTTAGCCGGTCTGTGGAAAGCATGCCTCTTCTGAAAGTAAAAAAACAAATTCACTTCCCCTTTAAGAAAAAGTGATCATCCCTCTCTTTCAGATGTATGTAAGATTTATATTAAAGTAATTCGTATCTCTCTTGAATTGTTGTTGTTTGTTTTTTTACTTTCATGTATACAGTCATCTTATTCTTGGGTCGTAGTCTCTTTCATTTGGAATTTTTGGCAGAGTCGGCCTTCTTGTTATTAATGTTCGTTGCTAATACCTCCTGTGCAAGAATTTCAGCATTGGTTCAATAGCGTTCCCTCCTTACTTCCAGCTTTGTCAACTTAGCAAGCTTTGAAAGCTCGCTGCAATCGACTGTTCTGAACTTCTACCGCTAGGTGATCATTTTTCATCATACTCTTACCGTGGAAAGTAAAGCAGAGCAAACATTGACAAAAAAATTACCGTGTTTGAGTAGTCTACTTAAAAAGTGATTTAGGTTAAAAATCCTCATTCTTGCAATACTAGCTGTAGAAAATAAGGACAGGGAAAATTATCGGTTAAAGAAGGTTCCTGTTTATCGTAAGCTCCAGGGAATATTCGAGGTTCAGAAACTACTACTAAAAAGCAAACTCTGAACTACGAGCTATAAGTATAATAATAAGGTTGTTATATTATTGGGTAACCTATTGTGCGATGTTATTTATTGCAGAATATTTCCTAAGTCTCTTTAAGTCAAGTAACAAGCAATTACAAAAAAAGGTTATGTTGAAGGAAACCACTGTAGCCACGAAAATCAGGTTTAAATTCGAGTGTATTTCCTTGTCCCCAAAATCAGCTTTAAATTCGAGCCTTTTTTTTGTTCCTAAACACAGATTATTATTCGAAAACGAAAAGAGGCTATGCTTAACTACAATGAAATAAAGAAATAAAAGAAAGGGGGATAGGTAGTAATTATAATGAACAGGTTCACATTTTATTTTCACCCTTAAACATCACCATATCCAAAAAAATGTATTTTATACGCAGTTCTTATAGAAAACGATTCATCCTCCTTTATAGATAACGCAGATTCGACATAAATCATACCGCGTCACTGCTAAAAATCTAAAGATTTATCGCTTACAAGCAAAATTTATTTACACTTCTCTCTTATATGATTCAATGCCAAATTATCACCTTGTGAATTTTAGTTGAAATTTCTATAAATTTTATTGCACAGTGGATGCAAATAAAAAATTATGCAAGATAGACTATATAATCCTTCAGGCTTTCTAAATAGAGCACTCAATTGCGTAGGATATCACCTTTTATAAAAAACTCATATGTACTGGTTGAAATAATGATAAAATCAACTATTCATGTTAATATTAATCACTGTCCATCACTTTATTTAAAATTAAAATTCCACGAAAATAAACATAAAATTCAATAACTAAGTCATTGAAACGTACCACCGGAGCTGGTGCAACTTCTGAGACGGGAGCAATATCCATTTTTATTTTGAACAAAAACTAAGAATGAATTCAATTAGCTCCTTTTAACTAAATTACGTTAAGAAAGAAACGTTAAATGATCTATTCACAACTGAGACTTTATCCTTAGGGTGCACCATTTATATATGCACAAACATTTTCACAATTGTTGGTGGGTAAACATTATCGAAATAAACTCAATACAGGCTTCCAAGTTAAGACGCTATTGACGTAGGCCGATGTAAGTTTATAACATTTTTTTTCTCTTTTAAAATCAAAACGTTTTCGATGACTGTTGGTATATATTTGAATGTGCGCCACAAGTACCTTTGACTCTGGCCATATAATTCATGGTACTTGACAATCGCGCATTAATTTTAATATTTATATGAACACACTCTGAGATTTAACAAAATATTCTAATTTTACCAACTTGGACGATGCGGTTTCTGAGGGATGTTTTTAGCAATAATCAAGTAACGATGCAGCAACAATTTATTTTATTCCATAATTTTGTGTAATCATAATCTGGTTTCATATGTGGAAAATATCAATATTTGAGTCGTAATTACACCCAAAAATTTGATCATTGGCCAAAATGTCACACAACATTGAAAATATTTTAAAATTCGAACGAAACTTTCAGTGAAAATAAAAAATTATTCGATGATGAAGTTTAAGAAATAAATCTCTACACTATACACTCATGCTCACTTTCCTATCGAATATGAAAAATGTGATTTTTTTTAAATAGATTAACGCAACCGAAGGAGAAGAGTAAAAACGTAGGTAGTGTGCAAGCGGGCGGTGTGGTTGGGTGATAACATAATTCAGACCAACGCTTGTCATGGAGCAACTAAAAAAAATAAATTGTATGTGACGAAGAAAATTAAATTATAAATAAAATCGTCGGAATTGACTTTTTAGTAGAGATTTTAACAAAGAAATATTTCTATAATATCGGATAAGAGTCACGTTTGCCAAAATATTTGAAGAAGTTTAAGATCTGCGTGGGAATTTTGTGTTGGAATCATTTGTAAGAAAAAATTAAGATGCGTTTAATAAATTGTGTGGAAAAACAAGCAGTTCTAAAACATAAATAATATTGAAATATATTTTAATGAACTAAATTAAAATGTACTCATTATTGGAATACTTTAATCAAAAATTTAAAATTGATTTAAAATTTATATTATAGATTAATGAACTACAAATTCATTTAGCTTGAATTAGTTAACTAACTAAACAGATTCACATTAACGCATTCTTGCCCATTTGTGTAATTCCTTCAATAAATAAAATTAGCAGATATTACTGATAAAAATATTTTTAATAACTGAAAGAAACAAATGCCCCGAATCTCTAGCAAATTCACATTTCTATATACTTTTTACTAAAGGCCGTTGTAAAATTTCAGTAAACACTTACTGCCTAAATTTCAAATTCCAACAAATCTAGACAAAGTTATTGCTTACTCTTATTAATATAGTTTTAGCATCACAAACCAGAAAGTAAACAATTCCAGTCATTTATTATTTAAAATGTTTTGTTATTACTTTTTCAGTGATAAGATATTTCACGAGAGATAAATAACGTAATTTTTTGATGTATCACCATCCATATTTTTCAAAATAAATCAATCATGATAGAAAGAGAATACTAAAATTAAAACTTAAATATCTTGTGATTCAACGCCAGTGCAAAAGGTCATCGTAATAATGAATCAGACTTACAAACATATTTAATCATAACGTAAGTTATCTTTGTTATTAATCCATCTGCTTGCACACAACTTCCCGTTATACTTTTTATCATAATTAAAAGAGATATTTGAGAAACTAAAATATATCAATCTTAAGTAAAATTGAAATTAATTTCAGGAGAAATCGAAAAAGAAAGCATCTTACAATTCCATCAAATACATTATTATTATGTGTTTTACTACCTTTATTGTTATTGCTTTCAGGCAGTTATGTACGTCTTCAAATAAAATTTTGCTACTAAATAAGCGTATAATCTCTTTAATATTCTTTAGGAAAACATAAATCCCTGAAAACTCTGGAGATTTTTTAATCCTCAATTGGAACTTGCAGATTTAAAAATTTCTTCATAGAATGTAATATGGGCAAAAATGTAAACATAAAGTTAACGACCAAAATAGAAGATATGTTTAACTCCTTAGCTGCGGTAATCGCCTTAAGGTTCGTTTTAAGAAACATTTTTTTATTTGACTGATTGAATGCTTGGCACGAATAACGTTGTAAGTCTGAGAAAACCTTCAATTGAATTTTCGAAAGCTTTCGCTTTTTGTATAGGAATGGCAACATTAATTTAATTTCCGTCATCAACATTATATTTTAACACTTCGTAAAAGGTAAATGAAGTAATTTAAATTAATGATTAATGATTCTATTCCTGCAAAAAGGCGAAAGTTTACGGGAGCTTGCGGAAACTCAACTGAATACTTTCTTGAAAATACAACGTTATTCGCCCCGGCCCTTTAGAAAAATTTGTGAAACTAACAGTACTCATATGGAATGAGGAAAGAATCCATCCCAGCCTTTAAAAAATAGCAATATATTTGTCCACACAACAATTATATGGGGGAATCTCTCTATTCAGTGCTGCTTAAGGGATATTTTCAAATACCATTACCCAGTGCTTCAAATTATATCTAAAGGAAAGATGGAATTTAAGCGGGCAAATAAAAACACTAACAGGTAAGCATTTTGAGTTGCGCTGGCGAACATTAGAGTACCATATCAGAAAATATTACCAACTCAATAACACTGAAGAGTCTATAGCTCTACACCTACAGTAATCATCGACTCGAAAAAGGAAAATCTTACAGAAGTTCCACGTAAATAATTAACCCTCCTATGCAAGGCTTGGTTCTTAAATTTTTCGAACCTTTTATACATTTTAAATTAAAATGTACATTTTCCGTTTTCAAACAACTTATTTAAAAAAATCTTCATTATGTAGGTAAAAACATTATAAAAATTAAGGGCTCTGAAAACGAGCTACTGGCTAAAAATTGTATCTTTTTATAGAAGAAGTTGAAGTTGAGAGCTTGCGCTATTAAAAGCAGTCCTAGAGGAAGGACGCCTGAATAAGTAGACCAAAGATAAGCGTTGAGGAGAGAAAACTTATAGTGCAGGGGATCAGATCCCCAGTATCGACGGCTGGACAGGGTGCGAAAGCAGGTCCGCAAGCGTCGATAATCATGCGACTGCAACTCCAAGTCGGTACCCCATTTGGGGTACAAGGGTTCAAAGCGAACCCTTTCGTTCAAGGGAAATCTCCCGTTGTACTCAGAAGTATTAGGATGTTATTACAGGAAGGGGCTTTAACACCAATATACTTTGCTGTGCCGTTGCTCCAGGTGTTTTGTTCTTCTATTTCATTCAACATGCTCATCCAAACTAGACTTGATTATTGTCTCTGACATTGAATTTGTTTACTTTTGGAATCAACTCTGTCCTTAAACTTCTTTGATCACGATATTCTTTTCGTAGTTTACGGCTTAACTTTGCATCTATGTTGGCCTAATGTTGTGTCATAGGCAATTTATGTATAATAATGTGAATTTAACTGACCTTGGCAAGGAAAACTGTCCGATCTAATAGAACTACTTGGTTTTCTGATAAAATAAGAGCAGTAGTTGCTGAGCGGGGGGAGTTCAAAAGTGCCCTGCAACTACTACATTTTATTGTGCTACCGGGCAGGGAATGCATCTCCCTTTCATTTGAGACCAGACACATACCGATATTGTGTCTAGTTCCTTTCAACTGAATTTTTGAACAACCCCCTATCTTGCAACTGCCACATTTTATTGAAGTATTGTGTAGAGATATCTCCTCCTTTCATTTTAGACGGCACACGTACTGATATTTCTATTCAGTTTTTGAGATATTAGTCATCTTATCTTTGAATTGCGTTCATTCTATTGGTAAGGGTTATGGTTAATACTAAAGTTTTCATTACATTAAAGAAGTTACATTAAAAGTCTAACACTATCCATTTAAATGCAAAGAAAGCGATGGTACACTTTCAGGATTTTAAGTAATTTTCCTAACATGGAATTTCAGTTCAAAATTTGATATTTTGTTGGACTTTCCCATGATTTTACAATTGGCTCCATACGTCTTGGCATTGAATTGGCCAACTTTTTACAATTCCCTGAAATAATACCTTTCCATTCTAGAGTCAAAGTATTTTCAACTCTATATTGTTACGAATTTTATGTTTTCGTAGCTGCAAAAATTGCAATTTATCTATACTGAGTACAAAATTCTCTTTTAGAATAGTTAATTCTGACCAAATTCTGTTAAGTTCGTTTAAAGGTCTTTGGAGAAAGGTATTAAGTCATTGCTTGCAGTTATTTAAAGTTTAATGTTATATTAACAAAACGATTGTTCAGAAAAAATGTATAATATCAAAATACGAATATTTAGTTTATTGTTATTTATATTTTTTTAAAACAATGTCCTACATGTAAAAATGGAGTCATGTCGCAAGTTTCACAAAAGTAGACTGTTGTTCGCCTTCCATCTTTTATTTTTCGATTTGAACATACTAGGCAATCATTATGTTTGCCTTGAGGATCTGCCATTAGTATATGTAATTTACTAACAATAATTGAATTGCGCACGCACATATAACTGATTCTATCAAACAACTGGGATGTTCATAGATATGAATTTGATAGAATATGCGAACATTTGATAAGGAATACTAATATTATTATGCTGAGAAGTGTATAATACAAAACATTTATGTACATACACATAATTTCAGAGCATTTTTTAAATAAAACTGCTTCCCACTAATTTGTTTTTTATATGAAGTGTCGGGCCAGAGGTGACTTAAGAGTTGTAAGGAAAAATAGTTTTGTCACGCCAGAGGTGACTTCATAGTGCAAAGGGTTAATATACTTCTTCACAGGCCAGGGTTCCTTACTTTGGCCTATGATAAATAAAAACTTTAATTTTTGACATTTTTTGAGCGGACGCACTGGTGGTACCCTTGTCCTGTAAAGAAGTATTTTAGCGAGACGTACGGGTGGTATCTAGATATGTAAAAGTACTGGAAAAAGCTGCTTCTTCCGGTTTTTTCAATTCTATACTGCTTTTTTCATAAAAGGTCGGCATTTTTCATGCTTCACAATCTGCTGTTTAAAAAAGCATGGTGTCATGATTTTTTATGGCTTTTTATCCTTCGTGCCATTTAAACCAAAACAGCTTTTTTCCCTTCGATAGATGAAATAATAGGGAATTTATTTGTATATTTGGCTATTTACTAACCTAGTCATATATTTATATCAATATTTCTATATTTGTTTTAATTTAATTATGAACTGAAATGTTAATTTTTAATTTAAACAAACCACTAACATTCCTTTCCATCATATTTGTTTCTTTAAAAATACTATATTCAAAAAATAGCTAACTTTATAGTTTACATTTTATTTGTTGCTACTTAACTTCCTACGATTAATTCGTTTCTTTATACCAAGAAATTCTCAGGATAAAGCAATTAGAACTTCTATTAAGCCAACCACGCATTGTTCGGAATTTCCTATTTTACATGTAAATTAATTGTGGGTTTTATGACTTTCCGCCGGCACAATTTGAAAAGTGATTAAATTATTAAAGTAACCAAATTTTTAAAGCCCTTTTCTTCCTTCGTTTATTTTACAGGCCAGGTTGTACCCTGGCCTGTAAAAGTGATTTTGTGGGACGCACCGGTGGTACCCTGGCACCCAACGTGTTAAAAGTTCAATTTCAAGTGGAAAGAAATTTTGAACTGGAAAGTTTGACCATACTAAAAAAAACCATTTTGTGCCTGAACCCAGTTCGGTAATTCTACAAAAAGAAATTGCTTGCGTTATATCACCGAATTTCAAATTAGATTCAACATTTCAATAGAAGCAAAAATAATATATGTATGTATGTAAAAAATGTGAATCTATATTTTGATCTTGGTAATTTCGTAATACATTCATTAACTCATTGAGTACTGGCGTCCAAAATTACGGACACTAACTCCGCGCTTCTATATTGATATAATTTATACCCCAAATAAAGTTTTTTACAATTTGGATTACTTATATGTACTGTTATCTTTCAAAAATGATAAAAGTTTAGGATATAAAACAACTTTCGTTTCAGTTTATTAACGATTTCCGGAGCATAGTTTTAAAAAGCGAGTAGTTTCTTGAAAAAATGAAGATAAGACAAATTTTCTCGTCTTATCTATAAAAAACTTTTTTTACTCTAATGAAAATTTGTTTGCAATTGCCAAACAGCCTCTAGTGGACTTCCCTCAGCTTAGATCTAATCTAGTCTAATCCGGAGCCTATTGGGACTTGCAGAAAATATATGTATAAAAATTTGGGGCATAGATTTCTTTTTCCGGGTAAACAGGCTTCCGGCTTAAACGGCTTCCGTCTGTTTTCAGCAATGAATTAATAATATTTAGTGAGCTCACATGATAACGTTCTCTTCTTAAAAAAAGAGATTTTTTTTATATCTATTCACTTGGCTTTAGTATTTAGAAATAAATGCAACAGGTAGGTACAATTTACTTTTTTCAGAGGTTTTAAGTTAAACATACTCTCAGTAATCGTAATGTTACGATTCAACTAGAATTTTAATTGGACAAGATGCAGAAATAAAAACAAACTTTATTGGCGTCGTGTTGAATGGCTCAACGTTCCAGATTTACACAATATACTTCATATTATTTCTCATTCATTTAACGAATTGCAGGAATTTGATAATCAGGAGAGGAACCACAAAGTCTGTTTGTGCAAAAACTTCTATGGGTTCCTGAAATAGTGATACCACACGTAAGGTATTAAAATTTTTCAAGTCCTCATGCAGTCCTTTTTGGGATATTCTTTCTTACAACAAAAATACATAAGTACGACTGTGGTGTAATTGACTTACCTCTTCTGGCACTTTTTCGCATTCTCCATTTACAACTTCTTCTTTTTTCGGTGGTTTCTGTTTATCTTTTTTACCAAATGAGATACTCCGGAAGGACCATTTCTTTTTGACTTTTTCTTTTTTCTTTTTACTACTATCGCCGCTTTCTGCAGTATTTGTTTCAGTTGTTTTGCTTTCATTTAATGTTTCATCATCGCCATTTTCAAGTGTTTTATTTTCACCAGAAGCAGTGACACCACTATCATCTCCGCCACCTTCGAATTGTGGTTTCTGTTCTTTTTCTGTTGATAAATCCTTTTCATTTTCAGTGCCTTCTTCACCCGGTTTTTCCTGTAATAAATATAAAATACCGAATTAAAAATAATGTAGTAAATTCGGATGTAAATATCTCTAAAAAGGTCAAGAGAAATTGTCTTTCAAAGAATTCTTAATTCATTTATAATAGCTGCATATCTGAGATCAAATTTCAAGTGCATTTACCCAGACTAATGGAGCCATTGTACTTTAATCAAGTCTGTCAATGAGGGTGAAATTTACGAGAATATGTTCCCAGTACATCTAAAGTGATCATGCCGTTATGATTCAAATTAGAAATGAATAAAAGTAGAGGTTTGAGATGCATTTTAGATAGAGTGAAAAATGAAAAAAGTAAAGACGTGTGACGTAATAAAGTGCTCAATAAAGTCAAGATATTGAATACGATGAGTTGAAAACGAAAAGGATGTCTTAGTCAAGTTCAAAGCACTAATTTTCAGAATTCAACATAGTTTATAATTAAAAAAGTTATGACAAAGAGTAGTGATATGCTGAAAACTTACACAGGAAGAAAAAACATTTGCAAAAGTCACATGTGTGCAGAAAAGTAAGTTTTGGGGAATTTAAATTGATGAGGCTGTGATAAACATATAATGAGAATAAAGCAAGATTAAAAAAATAGCAAAAATTATTTTTAAAAGAACAAGAATGTAGCTTTTCTACAAACATGTAACTTTTGCATGTTGAGCGGATTTGCATTTATGAAAGCGGCCATAATTTCGCAACTAGTTTAATAATAATTGCACTAAATATAAAGGCATGAATTAAGGCGCGATAGAGATACATGGTTTTGCTGTTGGTTAACTTCTGACTTTCCAACGGTACATTACTTAACTCCGATCGGTTGTGCCCTTGAAAAGTTATTCAAGGTCAAAGTTTCAAAATGTGCATTTTTTGGTCAATGTGACATTTTTGGTAAGGACACTTTAAGAAATTGATTGGTATACCGCATATCGATTAATTACCGAACACCCTGCATATATATTTTTTAAGGAAGTTAAGGATAAGAAGATAGGGAAGTTTTAACCTGACAAATGTTGCAAGTAAACCACAATCTTTGGCATCCCAGTAGATTCGGAAGTACAAGTCTCGTCAGTGGATTTGCTTCAACTACTCGTCCCAGATAAGTTGCCGCGCTCTATGCAAGATTCGAATCCAGCCCACAGAGCAGAAAATCTGCAGACGTGCGCCTGAACCCGCTCGACCACCGGCGTGGGTGTATACAGGTAAGCTTCCTATAAAGCGGGGGTTACGATCCGCGTTATAGGAGGCAGCGTTATACGATATTCAAGTTTTGTTCGAAATGGGTAGCTACATCTTAAAAGGTTTTTTTCTCAAATAAAATATAAAATTGACAAAACCGCATTATAAAACATACGCCTTCATACGAAGGCGCGTTGTACGAGTACCACGTTATAGGAGGTTTACGTGTATGTATTCACCCACCTCTTTTCGTTCGAAATAGCTCGTTTCGAAACCAACTCAATTCTAGATACATACTCATTTAAAAGTCACTAGTCTTTTCTGTGATATGACATTTTACTCATACAGAAACCATGTTTAATATGAAATATACGGTCTTCATCCTAAAAGATGACCAAAAAACCTTCAAATGGTGTTATCTCGGAAACCGATAGGATTGCCAATTTTTTGTTCGTCTCTCCTTCGCCCTGTATAACAAATTATACTACAAAGTTGTAGGCAAGTTCCATAAATTCAGTATGGCATTCAACCTATTAAACTACTTCTTTTACGTTTTCCTTGTCAGTAAAATTTATAGCACCAAAATATTAATTATCTTGACACCTACCTTACCCATAAAATCGTTTCTTTCTTTTAACAAATGCGCTTAACATTATTAAATATTGAATATTAAAAATTCAGTTAAACCGAAATTATTCGTAATCAACTTATTTGATATATATACTCACAGTTACTTCATTATCAGTATGATGCGTATCGCCATTTATCTGTGGCTTCAGTTGATCAACATCTTCAATTTTTTCCATCTTCCCGGTTCCTTCTTCGACATCATCTTTTTTTACTTCTGTGGTTATATCTACAGATCGTTTACTTTGTGCTTTTCCCATTTTGTCTGGAATAAAACACGAATAATTATATTTTTATGCAATTGTTGTGAAAAATTAATTCATATATACATATAAGTAGAAATGCATTCCTTTATCAGTAATTCTTAATTTAAGCAAAGCCTTCTAATATTACGCCTCACTTGTTAGAGCACAATTGTTATTGTCATTTAAAAAGAAATCTTTAAATAATGGACGATCATCGACAAAATACTTCAGATACTTTGCCGACCAATGATCCTAAAATTAGATTTCCCTTGATTAGTCTTGGCCATTCTTGCTCCCTATTGGCCTATATGGCGTCTTTAAATGATACCTATTTTAAAAATAAAACAAAATGTAAATAAAAAGTGGAGTACTGATTTGAATAATATCAATAAAATTCCATCCACTGATCGACGACCATAATTAAAAGATCGCATTTCAATAATTGTTATCTACCATTCTACTTATATTGAGGCAGCCTTTATGTGGTGAAAGAAATACAAGAGCTGTTAAAGTCAGTGGCCGCACTTTGCTGCAATCATGAGACATTTAATCTGCGCTGTTTACTTGACGATTTTTGCGCATGAATACAATATAAATGCTTGGAAATAGAGTTGCTTAAGAAGAGATAAACGAAATTACGTGGAACAAAAGGTTTTTTATGATTTGTTATTTTTCTCAGTCTATTTTTAATACACTGTTTGATTTAGATAACTTCTCGGCAGTACATGTAGAACCGAACTGAATGCTAAAAAATAGCGCGTAAAGGCAGAAGTGAATGTCTCAATCTTGCCTAATATTTTCGGATTAATTTCCTTTTACAATTGAATGGCGCTCTCAATTTTATATGCGCGCAGCCAAGTGACACACCGAAACGACAGTATCTAACTTGCATAGCAATGAAATAATTAACCCCCAGTGATGGGTAGAAAAGTGAACGACCCATAGAGTAATGGATATGTGTTTGATTTTCTGCTGTGACTAATTTAGCATTTGCAAACAACCAATTCTGAGGGTAAACATATTAAAAATTATGTAAATTTTTAATTGTTTTACATATGTAACATTTTTATATTTTAGCATCTAAATTTAAAAAGTATTTTAACTCAAAACTAGCTAGCATTGCAGCTGTAAATCGTAATAGCTAAATAAATCGACTTAGGCTTACTGATTAAACATGGAATCCGAACTACTTGAGAACGACGGCCGCGAACGACATTCTGTAGTACAGCGTTAGGCTGACCTCACACTGAATTGGTCAATCAAGCACGAACAGTCAAAATTCCACTTATCCTGTGCAATAGAAGAGTACTATTAGAGTAAAAAAATTTCTCTTTCTATCATGTAGCATAAATATAAACTTGCTTCCTTGTTCTTGACTGACTGCTGCAGTGTGGGTTCAACTTTATACGTCCCACCCACGACATTTTCCACAAATCTCCTGACTTCAAGGACAATCCCAACAGTTTCGACTAGTTTGGACCAGAATAAATACGCGATAATTTTGAAGGAGATCTTTGTCTGAGATGCTGTTAATGGTTAGCTTGTCTTTGGACATGATATTAATTTTGCTGTTGTTAATGAAATGAACTTCAATGGGTTTACGTTTTTCTCTTAAGGAATTAGCTGATGAGACTACAGCCAGCCTTCTATCCTGCAGAGCTTAGATATAAACAATATATTCAGTTCACGGGTAAGTGAAGAACGAGATTCACCTTCGCCGCCGCCTGACTCCCTTACCACATCTTCCTCAGGGAAGACTATCCCCTCCAGTGAGTTAGAACACACTAGGAAAGGATAAATTATGAAAACCCACCAACAACATAAAAGCTAAAAAAACGACCCACATTTTCTTTAAAGATCTGCGTTTTTTTTATTTTTATCGGATACGCTTAACCTTCGATCATACAGTAAAGGATGGGGCGTTACATGTAAAAACCCTGTACATGAGCGTGGCCAATTTTGATGTGTCAACCAGGATTGTTTGTAGGTTGAGTGTCAAACTAGCTGTCAAGTTTTTAACAACAAAACCAGAACAAAACAGTTAAAAAGTGTTTAATAACTAACGCGGTGTTTTAAAATCGTTAATTCCGCGAAAAATAGTGAACTAATTTCAGATTTTAAATAAATAATTGTGAAAGCTATAACAGTGATGAAGTGTGTAGTGGAAATGTGTGAAAATAGGATGCAACGTGCAAAGCCCGGAATATCATTTCATACGTGGGTGATATGAAATAAAATTGCTTTCTTTTTATAGATTTCATGCAAAAAAATATAATTTTCTTTCAGGATTATTTCTAATTAGCAAAATTTTAATACTTTAACACAAGATAATTTGACATAATTTTGTTTGTAGGAATGTTCAAAGCCGGCACAAAATAGCTGTGCCTTGCGGGGGCAATAAAATTTAACCTTTCGGAAATACATAAATTGTCCGCCATCG
>QYTT01078921.1:18729-45516 GCA_006980735.1 Dasypogon diadema | reverse complement strand
CTTCGAATTCATTTTGAACTACATATGTATACATACCAGCACCACTCCCCCACTTTGTTAAACGCCCATACCTTCAGAAACCTTAGCAATAATTGCAATATTATTTGGTATGTCGTGTTCGAAACCCTCCATAGTGACGTAAAGACTTAACCTCACTCTGACTGCGAATGTTTTTCACTGAAGGTGCAATATTGATAATTTTGAGGAAAACTTATCAGTATTGTGCGCGGTTTACAAACGTCTCTATGATAAAACAAATTCATGCTACCAACCACATAATTTATATGGGAAACAAAGTCAAGGTTTGAATCAAATCTCACCAAAGGTCGACAACCGAGAATGCCGTCCGCGGCAAATGTGTAGTTCTAATTGATAGTATTATGCCTCCTAAGAAAGAAGAAGATTTTCATATCGTTGGTATAACTTATAACATTGCAATGCTTCAAGAGATGCATGATATCATCAATGGAAAGTATGGAAACAACCGAGGCGTCGTATAGCACGACTTAATCACGAGCTGAAATCAAAGGCCAATTCGCTGTTGTGAGCAATAATGATCTTATCAGAGATGGACGGTGCGCAAAATTGTTAATATCTGGTTCAAAATCGGGAGACAGAAAAGCATATGTGTCACTACTAGAGTGTCCATCAAAAGTCAACCATGTAGGGTAATTGTCAGCCTTCTTCTTAATGTTGACAAATTTATAAAAGGTACGTGGACTACTGTATAGGTTATCACGTATGTTAGCAACGTACGGCTCGTACAGAGCGGATGAGTGTGTCTTGAACTTATCATAGCACTCCACAAATTTCCGGTGGTCAACCGGGTCTTTAGTTTTGAAAAAGACCTTCCAAAGCCTATTCTTCTTATTCTTCAACGCTGTCAACTCTCTATTAAACCAGGGAGGTGAGGCTGAAGCAATTCCCTGAAACACTTTGAAAATCTTGACGTTAAACATGTTAATGTCCGCATTGATGTCACCATTGTAGAGCAGGGCTGTAAAGGCGATAAATGCAATTCTATTCGGAAAGTCTGCCTTTTTAAAATTAAAAAAGAAATTCTCTTCGTTGCTCTGGCTAGTATTTTCAGGCTTATAGCAAACAGTTACAGTTTTGCTCTAGATCTAGTCAGCGCAAATTTTTTGTTAAATCCATTAGACCTTGGAACTTTCTTCCACTTGAATTGAGGAGGCTCAACGACGGACGCCGCACAGTGAGGCAAAATTTGAAAAAAGCGGAAAAAATATGAAAACCTCTTCCGATTTGCACAGAAACTTGCATTCCAGAGTTTTTGGGATTGCTAATTACGAATCCGAAATCCAAATAAAAAAATTAAAAATGGCGGATCAAATATGGCGGACTTGTATTTTGAAAATAAGTCCAATTTAGACAAAACGTGGTGTCATAGGGTTTTTCAGGTTGCTGATTACGAATCCGAAGTCAAAATAACAAAATTCAAAATGACGCGCAGTGTGGTGGCAAGATGACTTCAAATTCGGAAAAAATCGAAAGAACGGTTTGTGAGCATAGTGCATATCTATAGAGCTAATTGGTAGAAGTTATTTTTTTATTTTATTATAAAATTCGATGCATTTCGATGCCTCGAAAACCAGAAACTAAAGCAATTAAAACATTTAATCTATATTAAGTAATTAAAACTGATATTACCTTTTTAGACTTAAAAATGAATTTAAAAAAAGGAGCAAACATGAGCAAAAATAGTAGCCTCGATATTAATCTAGATTAGTTGCTAAACAATTGTACACAAAAAGTTTCATGGGGAAGCTATGGGAAGTAAACTAATACTTTAAATAACTTCAAAAAAATCGTGATTCTTATACGTGTTTTCCTTATTATTTTTATATTTAACCATTTAACAATAATTTCAGTTAATATAAAAGGAGGTAAAAGTAAACATACCTGAAGGACTCGGATCCATATCGAAATCGGATCGAAAGTGCTTATCTTACTACACAGAAACTACTTATTCTTTTGTAGAACGTAAAAATACAAGTGCCACTCTGATTGCAATACTTAACTTCACTGGGCTGGCAAGGAAAAGGGAACCAGTTAGTGAACTTGTAATCATCAGCAACGTGTGGGCTGACATATGCCATTACAAAATAACGGCTTTTAAAAGTTGTCTTTGTTATTTCATTTTTGGAATAAATTCCGATTCCATAGTACTATTGGTCACACTGTGCGCCGTAATTTTCGAGTTAATTTGTTTGAATATTTGCGATCTGTCTAAATCTAAACTTTCAATTATGTAATGTGAGGGTATGCCCCTCCTTTGTTCTCGTTTTTTATCTCCTTTAACTTCAACAGATTAATCTGAATTTTAATAGTTAATTTAATACTCTTTATGCATTTTTTTCTTTCTTATATTAATTCTCCTAGACATAATTATGAGATCTTATTTTGATTGTGTGGCGTGTAAATAAATAATTTGAATTTGAATTTAAAGACCAGATATAAGAACATATAAGGAATGAACATATATATTAGAAAGTAAATGTTCAGTAAACAATAACAAAAATACTTTACGGATAATATAGTACTAATAAAACATTTTAAATTAATTCATACGTTCTTTTTACAGTGGTAAAAAGTATTGTCAAGTTCATTTGAGAATTTAATTCATATAGTGTTCATTGTCTACATTGCTGACATATATTACATTGTCTATACGAAATATTGTAAGGAAGACCACGTCATTGTTCACGCGTCAACAATGGCATAATTTGCGTTGCCCATCATTGGTTATCAAACAAAAACTTCTTGAAAAACAAGCATGTTTTATCTTTCCCATGTGTATGCAGCCCCTTAAATGACAATACAAGAGTCAAGTTATTGAACCCTCCAGCGAAAATAGTTCCTCTTACTTTTTTACACATTACTTTTACATACAATTTTATTGTAAGGACTGGGTGAAACTTTTATCAACTTCTCATTGCATCTTTCTATAAAATTACTGTGTTGTTCCACAAGACCACCATTTAAAATGAAACGAAAGTATGACTTGGAATTTATAACTCCCATCAAAAACTGCTTTTGAATCGAAACACTAAAAACCACCAAAAATGCACAACAAAGAAATTCCATTGTTAAAGCCCTCGGCTTTATTTTGTCTTCCATTAATTTAATTAAAATACCTGAAAAGAGTTTCTCTGTAAAATATCTGCAAGTCTGCACTTGAAAACTTTATTTTCTGTTTTTTTCCTTGCAGATTCCTGGCAATTTGGTGGCCACTGAAACAAATGACAAAACGACGAGCACGTTTTATGATTTTATGCATTTGGATTATTGCCTTGGGGTCAACAATTCCATGGGCACTATTCTTTGAACTTGTAACTAATGTTCCCAATGCTCCACCCAGTCTAATTCTATGCATAGAAGTGTGGCCACCAGGAACCGATGGAAATCTATACTTTCTCCTAGCTAACTTGGTTGCATGCTACCTTCTACCAATGGCATTGATAACGATTTGCTATGTTCTAATTTGGATCAAAGTTTGGACTCGTTCCATTCCTGGCGACTCCAAGGATGCTCAGATGGACAGACTACAGCAGAAGTCGAAAGTGAAAGTTGTTAAGATGCTCGTAGCCGTTGTTATTTTGTTTGTGCTATCTTGGCTGCCACTCTATGTAATTTTTGCTCGACTAAAGTTGGGTAAGTGCCATTATGTCGAGAGCTTTGAGGAAAATTATTGATTTGTGAAATATTCAAGGAGGAGAAAGGAGTGTTGAAGAGGACGAAATAATTAACACAGTCACACCGTTAGCTCAGTGGTTAGGATCGTCGAATTCTTGTATTAATCCTATTTTGTATGCGTTTTTCAATAAAAAGTATCGTCGCGGATTTGCAGCCATTATCAAATCTCGAACTTGTTGTGGAAGACTAAGGTAATTTTATAGAAAAATTTCTGAGTATTTTTAAAAGTCCCCTTATTTTTATAGATATTATGATAATGTCGCAATAGCTTCGTCATCCACCAGTACAAGGAAGTCATCACATTATCAAAATAGCACTAAAAAGGGTCCATGCAGTCCATCCGTAAAGTCTGATGCAGTTTCCTACATCTACGAACATAACTTAAGCCGTAAGCATAATATTATCGCCAAACAGGATAGTAACCTTTCCCGACAAATGCTCCTTAAGCAAGATAGTAGCGTGTCAAGACAATCTCTCCTTAAACAGGATTCTCATGGTTCCAGGCAAATGCTTATCAAGCAAGAGAGTGGAAGCACCGTCTCCAGACAAAATAGCAATGCATCGAGGCAGATGTTATTGAAGCAGGACAGTCATGGCTCGAGACATTCATTGGCCAAACAAGACTCACAAATATCATATATTGAAACGAAACGTGGGCAATTATTGCGACAAGATTCTGATTTATCTAAAAGGGAATCATTTTCAACACAGGATACCATTTCTATTGATTCTAGAAGAGGAATTCTATGCAAACAAGATACTCAGACTTCTTATCTTGAAAATAGGAAACCATTTTTATCCAGCCAGGACAGTGTAGTTTCATTCATTGATCATAAACGCCATCAGCTAGTAAAACAGGATTCAGTTATTTCGTTTGCAGATCAAAGACCAGGTAAGTAGCATCTTCGATATCTTAATTTGAACCTAAACTAGGAAAATAGTTTTTTACTTGTTTAAATTCCACGGAAATTAGAATGTTTAGTAGCTGGTCCGGGTCGGAGAGTCCCTAACCTAACCTTAGTGGCCATAGGGAAGCATGTTAAAGCCATCCTCCTACTCGTTAAGGCCTTGCAACCACATGCAATGTACTCAGAATCTTCCAGATATAGTCAGTATATATCATTCTCTAATATCTCCATCCTTTTAAGGTGAAATCCAAAGTTATCATCCCCAGTGGTCAAAGAAAGTAACCATCTGAGTATTCGTCGCTTCATGCTCAGAATTATTCTTCTGGTCGTTCTATACAACAACCTTTCTTAGCGTATCGGCAACTTTTCATATTTCCCAACTGATTTTGGTGTTTTTTTTATCACGCATTTCTCGATTAGGTCCTTCACCTTGCCCCCCAAATGGCAAAATATGGTTTTGAACCTTGGAATTCCATGACCAATCCCTACTTGGCTAATGTATCAACTTTAAAGTCCCCTTCGATTCCTATGTGCCGCGTAACCGAAAAAAGTGAGTGAGATTTAGTACTAATTGCCGGCATAAAGCCGTCCGTGAGTATAAAAAAAATTCCTCGTCCCTTTCTGAAACCTGACCCTCTTGATCCCAGGCATCTCTCTGATCCTTGGGCATCGTGAGTTCCTTGATTTCTTCTACGAGTTCCAGGATTCTTCTATGTTCATACTCAGTCACTGATGAGTACCATGTATCCATGTACCGACCCTATGCATTTTGAGTGTCCCCTTCGCTGCCATTTTCTTCACAAAGAGATGGAGGGGTGGCATCTCCAGCAGAGTTTTTAGCGCAACTGTGGGTGTGGTACAAAAAGCCCTATGCATGTCACCCTTTACACCTTATCCAGTTACCATTTGCGGTTGCCTGGCATGCTTTAGTTCACCAAACTATTACAGAAAATGCCAGGATAGGTCTAATCACAGGAAAGGATTTAGCATACTGAATTTTATCGACAGCACCTTCGATGTCCATCAAAATGGCCAAAGTAATGCCTCCTGTATTCAGTTCCTGCTCTGCCACTCTCACCCTTTGGTGAAGCTGTTGCATAGGATCAATCAATCACGTCCTTTCGTCTAGTATCAGCAAAAATTGGCTCAGGTTTCTTCCAATCTCAAATTTGAGTAACCCTTCTCCTCTGAAATTGTCATCCGTACTACCCCACAATGTCTTGTGTGGGTTAGCATCGCACACTCAATGATCAATCCCGTGCTTTCCCTCTCTCCGTAGTGCACAAGTTCCTGCAGCTCCCTTGTGGGACGTCATAGTCCAAATAGTGTCATAATAGCTCAGCGTGTAAGCTCCTGTTATTTTAAAGACATTTTTGCCTTCCAGATGGCATGAAAACCGTCAAGAATAGTAACCGCATTCAGACTTCTGTATTTCTATAGTCGCCAGTTGCCATTACTCTTCCTTGCTCCAATATGAAATGGAACTCCAGAATAACAATCTCCAGTTGTACGGTAGAGAGACATCTTGTTTTTGCGCAGGCATATCTTCATACTCGTGCAGAAGTTAGCTAGCTCTTTAGAAGTAGTCCAAAGTTGTGTAAATCTGCCAGATCGAAATAAGAAAAAAAAAATATCGGATCGTTGAGTTGGGTAATAATAAATGTGTAGCTATATGTTCTTGTTGAACCCAAAATGAATTGAGGATATGGAGAACTTTGTTGCTTTGCCGCCTACATCTCTCTGTAATAGAACTATTGATATATCTGCACCGGTGTCGATGAAGATGATCTCCCTGATAATCTTTTTGAAATGTAGAACTTTCCATGACAGGTGTAGATAGATTTTGAATTTGTAGTTGTCCAACTTCTGTTGTGATATTGTTCTGAGCTTCTGCTTTAGTCTCGAAGTTTAAAAACCCTAATTTTGTTTTACAACTTGTTTGTAGCTTTCTAGCTCCTCTGTCTTTTTTAGTATTGGAACTATTATTGCTGCTCCAATTGCTGACGCTGAGAGCGTGTCTGTGATCTTATCTGCCATTTTAGCCAATCTGATGATATCCATATCATGGGTGATCATAAGAATCTTCGTTCATTGGAAATGCTTTTGTTTCGAGTTGCGTTAAATAGTTGTTTTATCCAGATGATGTCGACTAGAAGCCTTCGCAATCATTTCCTTTCGGACTCCAAAAAAGGTAAAAGTATATGTAATTCTCTTTTGTGTCTGTGAGTTCGCCATGGCTGACGTAGAGTAGGAGCTATGGTGGTTTTCAATGGAGGTGTAAATTTCAAAACGAACGAAAGTCTTGATTCTAAATGAAGGCTCGAAATTTTCCAAAAACCAATTTAATTCAATGTGTTGCCACTTGTTTTTTACAAGGGTTTATGGCAGGTCAGTTAACCACCACGCCTATATGTTGCGATCAGAGCAATCCTTCTATATTTCACCCAAAAATTATAATTTTTATATCACGGTTAACTTCTTGCAAGTTAATGGCTACTATTCATAGACGACTTATAGTATTCTTTACAAAATCATTAATTTCAACGTATTCAGTTTTCGTAAAGTTTTTTCAACTTGAATTGTTTTCGAATACAGTTCAATATTTCAGTAAGATGATAAAGATAGTAACAATATGCATGAACATTTCTTAACACCATTTCAATTATATTTACAGAACCAAGAAGACATCACTTAGTTAAACAGGATTCAGTTATTTCGTTTGCGGATCAACGTCGTGGCTACTTGGCAAAACAGGATTCTGTGATAGCATATCCAAATCGTAACGGCGAAGGCCACCATGTGTCCATTTTGAAGAAAACCGACTCACAAAGTAGCTCCGGAAGTTCACCTCGTAGAAATATTGAATTTGCAGAATAGATATTAATGTTAAGCAGATGATTTCTATGTTTCTTTGTGATTTTCTTTTTCACAGAAATGAATGAACGAATGTTTCTATTTTAAAATGTATACATATAAAACTTGATAGTCCAATGAACATTTTATATTTCCCTTTATTAGCTAGTACTCCCTAGAATCAGAAATAGGTCGGTGAAATCAACATTACGTGATTTTATTGAAACTAGCGTATACATCCATAAATAGGAATAGGCAAAAGAACAAAGCGTATGGAAGTGATTTATAAAGTAAATGCAACATACACACAACATATAATAACTAAAGTAGTCAGGGCTATTTTATACACAAAAAATCTCATTTACTTGAATATCTTCCGAAATATGAAAGCCGCTGAAATTAATATTCAATATCACTGCGCAAAAATTGCTGGATGTAAAGTGGTTTTATATTTTAGATTGGCTATCTTTACTAGGACTGTATCGGCAGGAAACTGGATATTTGGATAAGTGTTAAATGTCATTTAAAAAACATACAAATTGCATTAACGATAGATACCTGTTTAATAAAGATCATATTTGACTCTATTGGTCAAAATTTATACTAAAATATAAAGCAAAAGCAAAACTGAGGAGCATTAAAAATATATTAAAATACATATTTATAAATTATACTTAGATTAAAGTAAGAGGAAAAGAGATATTTGTTACTAAAGTTTTAAAGAGAACGGATTGGTATATTTTTTATCTGAATTAATATATTTAAGAGTTTTAAGCATTTATTTCCATAAAATTATGTAATTTACCTAATTTAAGAAAATTGAATTTTATTTTCTTATGATTATTCTGTTAATCAATATGTCTGGGATGGGGGAAGAAAAGTTGGAAAAGGTACTTAAGTGGATATTTGGAAGACAAGCAGATTATTGATAAAATTAGTGTTCAGCTTCCTGTAGATTTTATAGAAAGGTATAATAGGAATTAATAAAACCTAAATGGTGCATTTAAACTCTGAAAGACACTAGAAAATAAAAACATGATCAAGGTTTTGGCGTTAAATACAAAAGAATCAATAAAAGTAAATAGTTGTAACGTCTCAAAGTAATAGATCCCTTCTATTTTTTCTTCCATGCATGTGAAATTCTTCTTTGAAAAAATGTAAAGCCGCTTTTGCTGAACAGATTTGATTTTAAGACCTCCTTTAAGTACAGTGTAAAACAGCTTATTTTAGGGGCATATTTGGGAGTTAATTAGAAAAAGAAGATAGCATTCAGGTGTGTCACATTTATTGCTTATTATTAGTGGCACTCTTATCTACAATAAAAAAAGATCAAAATTGACCGCTGGGTTTAGGCGGAAAAGCCGAAAACTCACCACATGACGAAAATGGATGGGTCAAACTGGATGACCAAATGCAGGCTCGGCTGTGATTCTAACACAAAACACCCGAATATATTAGTAATCATGGAACATGTAGTTATGGCGCCCGCCACAGTTTAAAGAGCCTAAAATATTTTTTCCTATAATTTTTTAAATAAGATACTGAAAATCGAAAAATTAGAATTAACTAACTTGATTAGGGTTATCCAATCACGTAGGAGATACATTCTGTGATCTCCATTAATTATGACGATCTACTCCTGGAAGCCTCTTCAACTGAATAACAAAGAATTTACTTTCTCTATCTCTGATTTAACAAGTAACATTTTTTTCGAAAAGTATGTACCACTAAAATCAGTTTCTGTTGTTCGCAGCTTTCATGAAGAATTGATTCTCTTATCCTGCTGCGGAGCAATTTTGCCTATAAAAAATGGAACCACTTTCGAACAGTTAAACCAGGAGATTAACAATGCTATGTTACACCATTAATCTAAATTCAATGTAAGGTTTCCTGCGAAATAGTTGCGGCAAAATGTAGGGGACATTAAGGCAGGCAAGACGAAGGCTTCGCTTATCATTCGAACGATCACCTGCGGAAAATTCACCATTTTTTTCCAAATAACTCTCAATAATCATTGATATGGTTTTTCCTTCACGTGTATAAATGCGCTTGAGTTAAACCTAATGCAGTTAAATATGATGAAATTCATGCCAAATTTATGAAGCTCACTTCTTTATATCACTCACATTAAAAGGTATAGTAATCAAGGATATCGCTCTATTTAAAAATTCATTAAAAAAATTCCGCCTGGTTAAGTCTCTATTTACATCGAGCGCAACTGCCTGCTATCCTGACTTCAGTCTGACTTTAGACAAAAATACAGCAGCACTACTACTTTAACTAAAATCTCGGAAGATATTCGTAAAGCAGTACTTTTCCAAAGTACGTTCATCGCATCTCATCTCACGTATGTCTGCAACAAGTTTGATGTCGTGGAAAGTTTTTACGTGTTTCCCATAGTATTCTCCAAGGTTCATTTTTGGGGCCGCTGCTTTTTTCCAGTTTTTTATTAATGATATTATTATTATTATTAATTCATTCAAATTATCACTTATCTGCAGACGATCTTCAACTATACGTGTCCAGTCCTGAAAACTTGATCGTTAATGCTGCATTAAATTCTGATCTACTGCATGTTCATAACTGGACTATCGAAAATAAACTTTTGGTTAATTCTTCTAAATCTTAAACAGTTTTCACACCGGTAGCCGATCCTATAGTTTCTTCTTCTGTGGGCGGAGTTCGATTCCTGCACGGTGATTTATCTCGGCACCAGTGGTTAAGGCAATTCTACTGACGAAAATTGTACTTGCGAAGTCACTGGAATGTTGCACAGTAAAAAGCCAAAATTGTGGTTTACTTGCAACATCCAACCTCCTCTTTCCCAAAATTTCCTTCGCCCAGGCCTTACTAAATGCATCTCCTGGTTAGTTAAATTTAAATTTTAGGTTAAAAAAAATAACGAACAGCTTTGCTTACTGGTCATGTGCTCTTAACAAATAATGAAACTGTTTGTAAGTCGCAAATAATATGTAAACAAAGAGCATTTATTCTTATGTTTTATTTGTCAATCAAAATAATATTGATAACACTATTTCTTAGAAATATGCCTGCGGTTACAAAGACAGAATTAAGAAAGCTGCTCTCTTTACTTTAGTCACTTTTCAGAATTAAACACTTTTTGTAAGTAATATTATATTGAAAGCTTTCCCATGATCCACTTTTGTATAATTTTCCAGCATTTTCTTTAAAAACTGTCAAGAGGGGACCTGACAATTTCTAGAAAAGGTGCTAAATACTGAGATGGATTTTAAGCCAAATATTAAGTTAATAGTATCGACAGATTAATTTTAATTCAGTTGATGGGCGTTTGGATGTTGGTAAGAAAATTAAATTTAGGACTACGAAGTAACAAGATTATTTATAGAAATATATTTTTAGAATTATTTCATTACAAAAAAGAAAATTTTTATTGTATATTAGAAGCAAGGAAGATTTGCTGAAAACTCATGCAAATAAAGCAATTTGTAGTGTTTGTAACTTTTTGAAATTTGGAAAAAAAACCTTCACTTCCTTTCATACTGGAGGATGATGTAAACATTTTTTTCAAATTTAACTAAGAGCCAATCACATAAGAAAACCAAATATATTTATATATAAAATGGAACCTACAGTAATAAATATATAATTAATCGAAAGTACCAGATTTAACGAAACTATTTGTTTAATAAATAGTACATTTATTTTAAAAAAAAATAGAAAATAAAAAATTTCTTTTGGTGTATGCCAACCATAGTAATAACATAAGCAACGCATTTGATTGCATTTATTTATAAACCCGTTTAAATTATTATTACATTTTGTTATTATTGCTAAGTAGTAGGAGTAATAAATTTGGAGAAGGGTATATAGGTTTAAAAACATAGTTGTAATATTGAATTGAAATTTAAAAAAGTAATAACAATGTAAGCCTGGGAACGCACATTTGAGCACAAACCGCTATCGTTAGCAGAAACTAAAAAGAGTATTTATTGAAAATATTTGGAAAATACATTCATTGAAAGAAGAATTATTTTTGGAAATGTTAGTAATATATACCACTTAGCAGAAAAAATATAAAGTAATGAAAAAATAATAATAATAATTAATATACAAATACACATCAGTATTGAAGTCAGTGTAACATAATTTATAAAAGAAATAAACAAAAAATAAAACACGAAGACGATTTACGATTTTAATAAACATCAGAAAGCTAAAAACTAAAAGTCTATTTTTATACAAGGAAACAAGAGATACTAGAATTTTTCACGAAGCAAACATTTTCTTTGAATTCAGAGAAAGCAACATTATCTATCGTTATTTTTTTTACACACTCATGGTAATTATTACTAATTACCGTATTAAAAACGCAAAACTTAGCAAATTTTTAAAATGTTCAAATATGATATTTATGCTGATAGGATAGATAGGTGGCATGTAATTTATATTTATATCATAAAAGTATGTAAGCGCTACTCTTTTCGTTAATAGTGTGAAAGTAATTTAAAATTGAATAACGGCAAGCAATATATATCAACTTTCGTAACTTTTTTTATATTTCTCAATCATATCTTATCTTAAATATAAATGCATATAAACTGTTTCATTTTAATTACAAAGGGATTAAGCAACACGTATCCTTTAATTACTCCAGACCTGTAAAATTTTATTTAACAATAATTAAGGGACTAGCGAATGCGGTTGGAAAATTTCTTCTAATAATTCCGAATCTCAAAACGGTTGTTCTGTCACTCTTAAACTCCTAATAATACCATTTATTAAAGATTTTTCACATAATTACGTTAGCAGTACTGATAATCGTTCTCAAGTTGACAGCTGCTAATTGTAAGGAAGAGGTTAATTTATTGTAGGTAATAACTTGCAATATTTCAAAGGCGTAAGTTTTATTTGTTTGTTTTTTATTCCTAACAATCTTATATTATACGTATTTGCTCACTTTCAAAAACACTCTTTGAGTTTGACAAAAAGTAGTACCAACATCCAAGACTAGAAAAATTCACCTATATGTGAGAGTAAGTACTAATTTCCAGACCTTTGAAGATTCACATTCAAGATCTGTATAAAATCGGGATCTTGAGATCTGTATGATCTTGTGCAAAAAGAAAAAAAAAATCCAGCTAATGCTTTCCTTGGACAACGGAGCCAATGAATTCTGCAGCCTAATCGTGTTAACGAAAAAGGTTCTTTTCCATTGCAGGACAGTATGTCTTGGGACCATTAATGATCAAGATCATCTTAAAGATGATAAAAAAGCAATTTTTTTTCAAATAAGAAGTAAGGCTGCCTAAAAGTCATCATATTTTTAAGAAGAAAATGTGACGATTGAAACTGGCAAAAATTAATAAAAATATGGGTAGAATTAGAAAATCAAATTTTATGGAATTAAAAAGAAATCAGTATAAAAGAGCAACCGTTGTGACTAATCACTGCCCTTTCTCCATCCACAAAATTGTACTTTTACATCACTACATACTCTGTGTGCTTAAATTAATTTTTCAATTTGTTTTATTTATTTTTTACTACGTTAAAATTAATTAATGTCATGACATTTAATGTTATTGTTCTAGAAAATCACTATTAAATTAAATTTCACCATCTTGTGAAGATATTCAATATTTAGATTACTCAGAAATGCAAGAAAAGCCCAAGTATATTGTTTTCTAAAAATTTCTAATTAAACCTATCATAAAAACCATTCTTTCTACTATCTTCGAAAGCTTATACCTTAAAATATGTTAGAGAAAAGTTTAAAATAGTTCAGGAACACTCTCAAGTTGTGCTTAGTGAACTCTTTTAATAGCAATGTCACTGCCAAAATCTAGCGAATATCTGCGAGATATTGTCTTCATTGTGGATGTGTTAATATCTGTGTTTCATCAAATCGTGTTCAAATGTGGTTGAAATGTTTAACCTCTATAATTATGAATAAAAACTTTTTTTATTTTACTATTATAGTATTATATAAATCTAATTGAGTATATATTAAATATAATCAATCGTTTTTCTACCAATAGCGGAATGAACTTAAAAAAGAGTAAGTTTTTATTTCATGTATACACGAGGGCTTTCTCCTGTTACTAGTTCTACAACTGATTTTCTGAACAATAATTAGTAATATTACTTAAAATTTTTAATTGAAAAGCTGATAAACTCGGACACAATGCCAGAATAATGAAGTTTGCTAAGTGTTGCTTTCTCACACACAATACATACATATATCATAAATTTCAAAGAATAGTACTTAAAAAATTGCAATATTTAAATACTTAGCCGTCCTTAATTCCGCATAAAATGCACTTTTATATTTACAATAGAATGCTTCCTTTAAATAAAGAGAATTTACATTTTAATTGAATGAATGATTACCTTTTCAATAAATTTTAAATTTTAAAATAAATTAAGAACAAATTAATCTTAGTTTCTTGATTCATGTACCTGTTTATATAAAATCATATATTCAACATACAAAATTTCCCCAAAAATTCTCGGCAAAAGATAATTTTTGAAATTATTTATTTTTCATAAACCAAAGTTTTGATTATATATTTTTTAAATCCACTAAGTATCCCAAGAATTAACGAAAATTAAAAGATATTAGAGATATTAGTAAAAAAAATAATTGTTTAAGTGTATGTGAAAAAAAACACTTTGAAGAAAAACAACTGCCACCTACAATAAATTTAAATAAAAATAAACTTATTGTTAGCACGTATTGAGTGAATACGTATAATTTAGATATTTACATTGGTTATAAAATCTACGTAGACTAGAATTAATTGATTTAAAAGTAAATTTTAAACAACAATTAATAATTGGCTTCATCACGAATAAAATATTTATATTTAAACAGCCAAGAAAAGAATATTCAATAATTTCATTAAAACGCAATGAAATAATTAGAAAGATCTTAATAAAAATTTCTTCTAATGTGATAGTAGCTTTAAATTTACACTTTTTACTTTAATGCCTGCAGCAAGAAAAAATTACTAGAGAGTTTTTCTTTTCCAATTTTCGATGAAGAATTTTGATAAACTATGGAATTATATTTTTACAATTTATTTACTTTTTAAATATTTAAATTTGTAGAATTAAAAAGATGATAAATTACTGTGATTTACAGGTTTCCACTGATTCATTTTGAATAGGTAGTCTCAGTTGTATTGCATTTCCATCAACTATGGCGCTTGTAAAATTTCGAAGTTAATTTAAAATTCCTATTTATAGTTTTTTAGTATTCTTCGAAGGTGACTTTGGTTACTTTTTAGACATAAATGGCAGTAAGTCATATATTTTAAGGGGAATAGCTGTTATTTGAGTTTTGAGTCAGTTTACATTTTGCTTCAATCCACTATATGCAGTTTACTGCACTAAAAAAATTGAAATTTCATCATTTTTTTAAGAGATCAAAGATGGACATTTCATTGCGATAGAGATTACGGCTTACGCATTCAAATTTTATCTCCACTAATATAATAAGAATGTAGTATCTGTTTGTACACCCGTTTCTTTTTCATAATATTGAAAACAACGATAGAACTTGTGACTCCAAGACGAAACACACAATTTTCAGGAGTCTGTCTGTCTGTCGGTTTGAAAAAGTTTGGTGCGGAAACAGCTGATCCGTTTATGCCACTGCATCGACTCTTGATTTGACTCAGGTTCATAATGCTGAACCCAAGTTGCTTTCCATAGCGGTCCAAAAACTCGTGAGAACATTCGACCCGCTCGTGTTTTTGAAGGAGTAAGCATTCTCGAGACCCATCTTGAATAGACTTTAGTCATCCCAAAATGTTGATGTGGGATGTTTAAAGTGGTTGTTTCTGATACTTCAACCAACACTGGAAGCTTCTTTAACCGGCCATCATCCAATATAAGTTTTTTTTACTTTTTCGATGATTTCTGGCGTGGTAGCCTCAATCAGTCGTTCAGGTCGACGGTCGTCTTCAATTGAGTCCCTCCCTTGCTTGAAAAGGCGGAGTCTCCGTAAATAGCTAACATCTCTTGAAAAACTGTTTGAGGTGTCTTTCCTTGTGTTCGTAATGCCTTCGCGGCTGCAACTATGGGTCTATTCCATAAAAAATCTTGTAACTTTTCATTTTGAATTTTTCATTAAAATGTGACAAACACAAATACTTATGTGACAGCTGTTCTCCATAATGATGAAAAAAAGCCCTAAAGCCAACGTCAGTTGAAGTCGGAATAGGAAAGCTGTTCACCAGAAGCGATAGATGTTCTTTAGCACAAAAGGCAAATTTAATACCACGCTTATAAAGAGTAGCCTGAATGTGAGGAAATTTGAATTAATAGTTCGAAAAGCAGATAGATCATTCGACAAGCCTATCAGGGATTATGTTACGTATAGCTCCTTATTTGAAAGAAAGAAGTAAAGAACCATTATAATGGTTCGCTATGTTTACAACTTTGCTATTTACTGTGTTCGACTATAATACCTTTTGTTTCTTGTTGAAGTTGTACATTACCATGAAAGAAACTTAACCTTAATTTTAGCTTTTAACCTCTGCACTTAAATATTTAATTATTATTGATTCACAATGATCAATCTTCAGTTACAAAAAAAAAATAAAGAAAATGCAATATAACTGGGACAAACCATTGTGCAAAAGGCATACAAATCAGCGCATTGAGATTTCTAACCAATCATACAATATATAATTTATTTAATGTGATTACGTTAACAATCGAATTTTACTTCAATCTGCATTGTTCGAATGTAAGAAAAAAAATTATTAAATTATATTACAATTTCTGTTTGATTAGTTATAAGTGCACTTTTCCTTCAAAGTGACGTAAAACTTATTTTAACCCTTTTACTACCCGTGAACCGATATATCGGCTTTTTTATAGCCTTATCTGTTATACGGGTAGTAAGAGGTTTAAAAAAAATAATAATGATTAGTTTTTAATAATTACGGTGGTGTTAAAAAAAAAATTTCTCCGTCGAGATTTTGAAACACAAGCCAAAGTAAAAATGTAATAAATATAAGAAATGTTACTAAAATTCATATATCGAAAGAGACAACATACGTGACCTGTTAATGAAAACAACAACAAAATTTCCAAACAACATTAACAATTGCATAGCACCAACGGAATTGAGCTAATTGAACTAGAAGTTGTGGAAAGCCAAAGGATATAGTAGGCTACATATAAAATTACCCATATTTTTTTAAATTTTAAGTCTGATTTTTCTTTTTTCATCCATATTAAAATGTCGTATCACAATACATGCACACACACATATATATGAAAGCGCAAAGTCTTCTTTTACATAAACAAAGCTATGCTATACCGTGCCTATTATAAGAATGCAGAAAAGTATGAAATGACTGGTAGAAAAATATTGTTGAAAATATACGTATGAGATGAATGTAAATGTTTTTAGAGTAAAGTGCTTGAAGTTATAGTATAATTATTGAGTAACGTGCGAGATGAAATTAAAAGCGTATGAAGTCGGGTATTAAATAAATGTAGTGGTTGATATTTGTTTTTTTTTAATTCAAAATTATTTAATGGAATCTATTTCATTCTTTATTTATTTATTTATTTCAGCATTTTATTTTTTAGAAATAACACGTAAATTATATCAAAAGATGTATTATTTATAATTCTAGATTCTAGATCTTGAAAGACGTGCTCTCAAATATTCACTTCTTTGCAAGCAGCTCAGATAGGAACAAAATATTGGCCATCTACTCCTTTCAAAAACTATTTACCATTTTTATGATGGCACCAATTTTTCACAAAACTCAGTCGTTCAAAAATATAGTATCGAGTTTAATATTGCTCTTAGTATTAGACATTGCCACACCAAGCAAGTGATGTAGTAATATGTACAGTGAATGGGATAATCACTTGATTGCCACATCAATATTCAATCTCTTCAGGGACGAATATTTTGAAGGTATTTAAAAAGTTTTTGTTTTATTATGTTTCATTCATTTCACGTTGAAACGTATACAGAAAGTAAAAAAAAATATAAAAACAATAAAAATAAAAAAGTTATATTCACATATGTGGCCGCTGAAATGACTTCATGCATTCAGGGCATATGGCATCCTTACATTTTTCTCAAATGTAGCGAGTTCTCCTTTTACAATTCTTATCGTGGCATCTTGGAGGGTTTTTTCACTTCCGTTTTTTTAGGATAGTGACCTATACCTATACTACAGGGACGGTTTTCGTCCAGCTTTAAATTTTTTTTTACTCTTGATGGATTTTGGTACTACAGGAGTAGCATACATTCTATTAAGGATTACAGCTGACTCACAGCTAAGCTGACTCACAGTAAGCCATCTACGTCCTATTGATTGCTAATACTGACATAGATGTAATGCGCCACGTAATAACTTTTAGTGATTAGTCTATTGTTAGGAGAAAAATCTTGATAATTGGTAGTTGTCGGTAGGATTCGAATCTGGAACTTCTTGAACCATGACCCACCATCTTCTGCATTGAATCTTCGATGCTTTAGACCATAGATGGAACGTAAAACTCTCAACTTAGACGCCTCCAATACTCTAATAGCTTTTCTTTTTCAAAATCGCATTCCTAACCTACAACAAATCTAATAATTTTTCACACTTTACACCAATTTTCAATATTTCAGGTATATCGTCTTGGATGTAGGTTCTGAGCTCATGGATTGTCGTTGCATTATTAGAACTTTTCTTTTAACGTAACCCTAAAGGAGAGAACCGTTTTGTTGGTAGGCTTGACCAGTGCTTTTTTCCATGGGGGACGCAAATGTTTCTAATTTTACACAACAGCATCTAAATTCTTCTGGTGTATTTTGTTTAGTACCGTCTTCATAAGTATGAAAATGTATGTTCTTTCACTATGCATTTTCCAAATGTTTACTCCTGCGTACCCCACAGAAAAAAGCAATGGCACGAACCAATGGTAAAACTGAAAGAACGTGGCATGAAGCTCCAAGACACTTCAGTTTTTTGTTCCAGATTTGAACGATTCGGGTAAAATTTCAACACTAACTAGAAATTCACTTCACATTTACGCTATTGTTCTTTAAACTGGCTGTAGATTTTTTATATTATCTTTTCACTTTTTAATGTGAGCTAAAGATCTTTTCCAATACTGTTGTAAGGGGCTAGGATTGATATTTCTATTTGTTCAAACGCCCTGGTCGTAACAGATTTTCAATTACCTTTTAAAACAATTAAGCAATAACGAATATAAGAGGGTTACTCAATTACATAATTATGCTAATTACTGTTATGAGTTAGTATAATTATTTAAATGAGTAATTCCCTTATGAGAATGAGATGCACGTCTAATCTTCCAGCCGTACCTTTTTTTTAATAAAAAACGTGATGATACACCTAAATTTATCTGGGTTTTCCCATTATTATTGTAGTTGGTTCTACAAACTAAACTATCTTATTTAATTTTTTATTAAAGTATTTATTTAGGTTTTTGTCATTTTAGAATTAATTTTGTACCAATTGCATTATTTAAATTTACTTAAAATAACTTTGCCAAGTATCGATTAGAATAGAGAATATCGTACTCTACTAATTACAATACTTGACTTGAAAAATAATTTTCCGAACTTGCTCCAGTGTTGAACTAGACGATCGATGTTGACGTTTTTTACAATTCTCTCAAACTAAAATGTTGTATTTTTTTAAATTTGATTCGGACAAGAAGTAAGAGCAAGTTTAATTATGAGGTCAGTTGTTAGGAAACCAATTGTTATAATTTTTACAATATATTAAATTTTTACTATTTTTTACTATTAAAATTTGACATTCCAAAGACTTCATTAACTTCTATCCATAGCAACTTCCTTCTTTCTTTATTCTTTATTTTAAATTAATTTAAATGAAAATAGTGAATGAAGTGAGTGTAGAAAAAAACTTCCTATTTGGTATGGAATGAAATCTGTTATAAAATCTAGGAGTAAGAACACAACGTAATTAGTGGTGATTGCGAAATAGTTAACTCTTGCCATATTATGATTGTTCCAAAGCAATAGTGCAGGGAAATGCAGAAAAAAAAAACTAAACATAAACACATTCATATACGTACATATATGTTTGATGTTTTGGATAACAAAAACAGAAGCTTAATATAACTTACATGCTTTAAGAGGAAAAATATTGTTACAAACAAAGTAAAAAAAAACGCTTTTGTCTCAGATAACTTGAATCCCTACAATTTAACTGCAATTTTTACATGCTGCAAATATTTTGGAGAAAAAGTTATTCAGAAAATTTAACGTAACGTATTCTCGTTTTTTTTTCTATGAAATGGAAACACTGCATAACAATAAATAACCACATATCTATTTATACTTTATATATATATATTGTTGAAACCAATAATAAAACATAAAATCTCATTGGATTGATGAACTTCAACGCAAACAAACAATAAAAAATTAGAGAAAAAAAATAATTAAAAAATTTAAATTTCTAGATTACAATTAGATTACGAATTTGAAATATGTGGTAATAAATTACTGGAAATATTGAGTGAGTTGCCATATCAAGTGAAAATATTTTTCGTTATTATGTCCAAAAGTTGATACATTTCTACTTTTACCTTTTTAATTTTTAGTAAAAAGATTTTTATATGGTTAAAAAAGTTCTATGAACAGAATATAGTTAAATTATAATTAAGAGAACTTGTTTAGTAATTCACACTCACTTAAAAGACGGTCATACGTGTTAATTTTATATTAAGAGAGGGATGTCTTTTAAAGATTTATTTCCCTAACATCGACCAATATGGAGTTTTTCGTCCGTATAAAATAACTTAAATATAATATTCAAGTATGAACGTGTGAAATGCATATATACATCGAAGAAAATTATACTGTAAAATTTATTAAATATAATGCTCCTGTATAAAATTACTGAGCGAAGTAACGAAAAATATATGACAAAACCTTCGTAATCTGAAATTTCCTGATGTGTAGTTAGAAATGATCCTCTAAATCAAAATGACATTGTTATAATTTTTAGGCTGTATGAAAAGCCTCTTGCCCATTTTCGAATGGATCTCATATAAGAAATATTCTCACAAATTCTCTCAAATTCTTGTTAATTGGATATGTCATAGCCCTATACTATATATATATATAATATATAGTATATATAACCGAAAGATTAATGAATGCTATTCACAGCATCTTGAAATTGTCTTCAAAAAAGTGCAAATTACATAATTGTAATATTACTTAATCCTTTTATAAAGTGTACTCTCATTAAAATTCGTATCCGAATTGTACTTAAAGAACGCAGAAGATAAAATATCCATCTTCAGCAGTTATATGATTTTGTTACTTTTATCAAAATTAATTTAAGGTCATGTTCACTAACGCAGAGGATTCGGTGAACAATTCATGCACAGAGAAAATTTAAAAATATTTATTGACAAATATTAAGATTCGTTTTTTGTAAATGTACGTAATTTTGTTGATACGCTTATTCTTTAAAGATGTTCAAACTGATACCAAAATTTCCTGAGAGAAAACACTCTACCCTTTTTAAATCACTTTTTTTTTAATTAAAATAATATACAAGCTGCTTCATATTTTCACTTTTTAAATATATGCATATTTTCACTTTTTAAATATATGTATACAGATGCTATTCCTTAAATTACTTTGATTCAGCGTTTTTTATACGTCTGTAATAGTCTACTTGCTTTTAAATAAGAGCCCAGAAGAACCTACTATGTTTGTAAGACTTTTTGGTCACCTTGTTCAACGTACTGCTGAAGGCTATATCTATTTGTCAATTTTAATAAGTTTCCGTCATTGTTCACAACACATAGTGTCATAAATTCCAAAAAAAGGAACCACGAATCGGATTCTGCATATATTCCGGTCCTATCAAGTATCTATCAGAAGTTATAATAGATATTTCAATTTCATGATTCAACTGTTCTGGTTAACATTACATACTACCAAAAGCATCCATAAAATGTACTGGAATGTCATGCACATAATCAGAGATTTAGGTCAGAGAATCTAGCTAAGCCACTCATAGCTGCTAATGAACCCATTCAATCCGTTTATAGGAAAAACAATCCTTTAACAAGGCTTGCTACACAGCAATGTTTAAAGCTCCTCCCTTCTAAAACTTTTGCAGAAATCATTGGTAAGCACACGCATAAAAAAAGGGGCGTTATGGGTAAGAAAAACCGATTTTGGAGCGTTGACGGTTTCTAAATCTAGAACCTCCCCTTTCAAATGCAATATACGGCGAATTTTTATCTTCTAAAATGTCCAAGTTATAGGCCATTAAAGAAAAGACTTTTCGTAGTTATAAATAAAGGCCTTTCGGCGAGATAGCCGAAAAGCACTCAGGTGCCTCACTGAGATCTGGGACAGCGTTTTATATAAAACTTCTCACATACTAAATTGATCTACAAAAATCGAACTTACCCACTGAGAAACTGAACAGCTACATATATGTATATATGTGTATTCTGTCTAAACTTCAGATTACAATTTTCCTTAATTTTTCTCTTCATTTCCATTCCGTAAGGTTTGAACATTTACTTCTTCATTTTGTTCGACTAATTCGAGGTTTCTGCCGACTGCTGTTTGTATGGTCGCCCTCTTTTCTTCACAGGCTGGTCAGGATCTGCAGGTTTTACGAATTTCTTCGGCTGCTGTAAGAACGGTCGTTCTCTTTTCTTTGGAGGGTTCTTAGAAACTGTACGTTTCGGCATGAATGTGTCTCTGCATAGTGGCCTGATCTCTTGGTATATATACCACTGTGCTGCATTTAAAAGGCCACCTGCAATTAGGTCTTCCGGCTCACTTTCTGGTTGCGCTGATACAAGTTGGAATTGCCCTTATTTAGAGTCAGCATACTTTTGGCAGAGTATCTTCGTTCTATCGCTTGAAAATATGAAATGGTGGAATGTAGCGATTCCAAGAAGACGTTTGTAAAACGATGACGAAAGTTTTTCTCAACTCTGCCAGGGCACGTGTTCTTTCTTTGTTATTGGACAGCCCAGAATGTGAGCTTCAGGTGAAGATTGTATGATACAGATGCTTAGAGAATATATCAATCATGGATTTTACATAACTCAGTTTAATGAGGCCGGAGACCCAATCGGGGCTAAATTTCATATAGCCTATAAATAACAAATTTAACGTTATTTTCCATGTATATAAGCCAGTACAGATATTCTAGAAGAGCGTTACTGTTGTTTTGGTTGATACAGCTGTCAGCAAAAATATTAACCTCGTTAACCTTTCGTTCACACTATTTTTACCTCTTGCCAACCGAATGAGCCTCATCAATAAGGATACTGTACTACTGACTAGCTCCTTTATCGCGTACTCCAATGAGGGAAACTTTTCGCGTAGTACGGCTGCCTAGATGGCTGGTGCAGATGATGGGTAGGAAGTATTTTGACGTAGTTGGTTGAAATAACAAGCACTTTTTTTCGGATTCTAGCCTCTAAATTTTGAATCGTTGAAGGTATTCAATGGCTGTAGCTAATGCTGCCTTCTTTTTTTCATCTAATGTATTCTCGGCACATCTTATTACATTACTAATCTAGAACATGTGAGTGAGTGATGCTTCAATAGAGTATTAATTAAGCTATTGACGCACCCATTAGATATTCTTGGGGATTGATAAAACACACAGAGAAAATGATATTTTTCTAAAATATTCCACAAGCTGGTGTAAAGTAAAGTAAAGTATTAACTGGCTTGGCTAACACATTTTCAGTTGTATTGCTATTTAGACTTTTAATATTAAATGATCATAGTGAACATGACCTTTTGAAAACTTTGACAATTGTTTCAAAATTCGCTCAGTGTAAAAATTGGCGTTCTTACTTGCTATATGTGACGACAGGTTTAAATAAATTAACAGGTCATAAAGTATGAATTTCAAAGCATATTAAATTATATACTAAACGTTTTGTATTTTACGTTGAATCTCATAATTCGTCCAACTAGAAAAGACAAATTTAAAACGTAAAATTAATTGCGATAATCTTAATTAACCCTATTTTAAAAATAACTTAGAAAAAAGTGAAAAATAAACATTTTATGCAAAATTCACTGCCACTATTTCAATTCTTAATTGCTATAAATTTCTAAAAAGTTCTATCGCAATGCAGCATTTAAGTACTTGGTAAAATGTAGAAAATATCAACTTTGATTTATCTTTTAGTGCCATTCATTTATCGAAGTCTAATTTCACACGTTCAAAAATATTTAATTCTCAAACTTTAACGATAAGATATTAGATAATAAAGAACTCAAAAACGCTTATTGGGATTTTAAAAATGTTGAAATTAAGATCCTACTCTAGATATACTTACTTTAAATGTTAAGATAGTCATAAGTACCTATACCTTAGTGTAATACCACATTAAGATAAACAACTATCTTATCCCTCTCAAAAATATAAATAAAATAAATTTTTATAATCCAAATGAACTAAGAAGCACAAAACTAAAGTTACATGATAAAAAAAAACATAATATTAAACTGGTGAAAAATATTTGTCAACTAAAACGAATTATAAACTCTAAGTGTAATAAGAATTACTATGCATAAAAAAACATAAATATAATAATTATATCAAATAGTAAGGATGAAATACTGCATTTTGTGTAAAATTCAACTTATTTTTCGTTGGTTATTCAAACAAGGCTGCAAGAAGCACAAATTGGTGGATATAATAGTAAAAGTTGTCAATAAGCTAAATAAAATGGTCTGTGAACTAAATACAAAGAGAAAATAACCAAATAAAAAAAATAGATGTAAAATATAAGATAAATTTGAATAAAAGTTATTCGTGCAGATTCAGATGTGCTAAATTTTAATTATGTTACATAATTACATTAAAATTTTCGTTAAATTGACGTAAAATTAATAAGCAAATAACCACCAACAATGAAAATATACATCTTGAAATTAGTGTAACCAATAATTCAAGTGTGGATAAATGTATTTATGGTGAAATACATTAAAATAAATATTTAAGTAAAACAAATGAACTCTTTGTTTTTCCCCTTTTTTATATGAACGTTATTTTGCTAATTTCAAAGCAGGTTATAGAAGGTGTATTCAAAACATATCACCAAAAATTACAGGCGTCTTGTAGACGTCAAAATAAGACCATGTAAACATGTGTCGGAAAATGCATCCCCTCCAAGCTAGAGAACTTCGAATAGTTCAAGAAAAACCACACATTTTTTTACTACTTTTTATTTTCAGTTTTAACTGCAACAAATGTACAAAATGTATGCTTCCATTCTTCTTATTGACTATCGCGTTTTTAATTCGATATTCAGGATGGGTGCAGAGTAAACAAAACTTTTAACGTGATCCCGCGCGAATAAGAATCGACAGTAATTGAAAAACAAATATCTGTACCGTAAAATGAGGTGAATCACAACCTATCAACTTCAAATTTTTAAGGGATGCATTTTCGAATGCATGTTTATATAAAAAGAAGTCTTATTTTGACGTATACAAGACGCGTGTAGAGTTTGTTTTAGATACACCCTAATCATGAGAGAGATAAATTTTTGATGGTTGAATTTTCGAAATGGTTGATCTTTTATGTTTAATATATCGCAAGAGAAATTTACAGGAACTCACAAATTAGCATGCTAATTGTATCCATTCATTCAAGGATTATTCACAGTTTTGGACATAAGATCACATTTATATATAATATATGCAGGTGGTTAGACCTACCTTGACATTTGCTGACAACTAGTGCGATGACCTAAGATATACTAGGAAACTGTTAGGACAGGATCAAGAAGGACAGGGCAACCGAAAGTTTAAATAAGAATCTTGTCACTCCGGTAGGAAGGACCAGATTATTTTTTATATTGACGGGTGAATCTATAATTGACAGCAGAGTAGGTGCAGGAATCTTCTTTGAAGACCTAAATCTGTCCTGTTATGTTGGATTATAGGGAGATACACTTCGGCTTACCAGACGGAAATGCTGACTTCATGCGGTAGGCTACTTAAAGGAGGCCGAGCGGACTGAGGCGCACATTTGCAAATGTTCTCCTCTGTTGGCGTGGGTTCAAATTCTGTTTGTGGCTCACTTGCAACATTTGTCAGGTTAAAATTTCCCATTCTCCCCTTCCTTAATTTCCCTCCGCCTAAGCTGTGCTACATGCTTAACACAGCCCTGCTAATTTAAATTCCCAAAAACCTACTTTTCTACACTCATGCAACTTTCGTAAGTTGCGCAGACTTGCGATTTATGAAAAAGGCCAAACTGCTATCTTCAGCGGGTTCGAATTGAATTTTTCAAAAACCTAGCTTTCTAGACAATGTAGTTTTTGTAAATACACGCAGTCATACTCATTTAGCTTATCAGCAGCAGCTGATTAAGCAACATCTCTGGAAAACGAAAACAATAAAGTGTTTCTTATAACGTTAGAAAAATTCTGTTCATTTCCTACTTCCTAGGCTAGGTGATTAAATATTAATCCTCTGATGATTAAATATTCATCCTCTGATGAAATTATTGGCGATTTCACTAATGCCCGATTATTTATGTATGTGAAAACGTATGCGAGAAGAGAATCCAGCTCTCTATTTACAGTACGCATTTGAGATGAGTGTATCAGAATTGGAATTTTTCGTGGAGATGTTAAAAAAAATAATTTTCTATAAAACAGATGATGCAAATATGTACTTACAATGAAAACGTCTTAATTTTATTTTCGATGATATACTTCACAGCAGTTTTTTTTCTAAAATGAATAAAAACGGTTCCTTCGGTTTTCGGACCAATCGAAACGCATACTCGCTTCGCAATTTACCTCTTCAAACACCTCTAGTGGAATTAATTATAAGTAGATATCTCTGAAAATCTCTCCAACTTCTCCAGAGAAAGTCTACACTGGTAAATAAACGGCGGGAAATGTCAAAAAGAGTGTTTGCTTGCAAAGGAGTTTTTCGTGCTTTTAAAACCTGTTTTATTTCGTAATGCTTATTTAGTAAATGGTGGAAAATGTCAGAGGAAATTTCTGCTGCGAGTGCCCATATGTGGCAAATGTTAGCTCGCACTGTCATAGAAAATATCGAAAGTTTTCATCTTGACAAAATCTTGGTTATGATCAGCAAGAACTTAACTTTCGATGATCCCGGCATTTTCTCGTCAACGTTAATATCCAATAACGATGAGAAGCTTTATGAAGAAACTGCGAACACTTGGCTAATAAACCAACTGTTTTACAGTTTGAGTACTTCGGACAATAACCGGTAAGAATTCGAGAAGTGCACATAAATTCTGCAGCGAATATACTAATCGTA
>QYTT01078921.1:0-18709 GCA_006980735.1 Dasypogon diadema | reverse complement strand
AAATTATTGGCGATTTCACTAATGCCCGATTATTTATGTATGTGAAAACGTATGCGAGAAGAGAATCCAGCTCTCTATTTACAGTACGCATTTGAGATGAGTGTATCAGAATTGGAATTTTTCGTGGAGATGTTAAAAAAAATAATTTTCTATAAAACAGATGATGCAAATATGTACTTACAATGAAAACGTCTTAATTTTATTTTCGCTTCGCATTTACCTCTTCAAACACCTCTAGTGGAATTAATTATAAGTAGATATCTCCGTAAATCTCTCCAACTTCTCCAGGGAAAGTCGACACTGGTAAATAAACGGCGGGAAGTGTCAAAAAGAGTGTTTGCTTGCAAAGGAGTTTTTCGTGCTTTTAAAACTTGTTTTATTTCGTAATGCTTATTTAGTAAATGGTGGAAAATGTCAGAGGAAATTTCTGCTGCGAGTGCCCATATGTGGCAAATGTTAGCTCGCACTGTCATAGAAAATATCGAAAGTTTTCATCTTGACAAAATCTTGGTTATGATCAGCAAGAACTTAACTTTCGATGATCCCGGCATTTTCTCGTCAACGTTAATATCCAATAACGATGAGAAGCTTTATGAAGAAACTGCGAACACTTGGCTAATAAACCAACTGTTTTACAGTTTGAGTACTTCGGACAATAACCGGTAAGAATTCGAGAAGTGCACATAAATTCTGCAGCGAATATACTAATCGTAGTCACTTTATAGAATAATTCAGAACAACATTGCCCTTCAGAGAGACATCCTTTCCGCTAGCCTACTTAAGCAGCCATGGTTTTTTAAGAACATCATTCGGGAGTATATAAAAATTACTCTAGAGTTGCTTGCCGTGAATTTTGAGCTCCCAGGAGATACTCTCGATTTGAAAGTATTTGTCGGCAACACTGATTATATAGCTAAGCTAGATCCGGATGCAGTTTTTCGGAAGATAAAGATAAGCAGGTTAGATAAAAGGGACTTCTTAATCGAGAGTAGTATAAAGCTGCTAACACATGCGGCCGGGATAGGATTTGACTTGTATGAAGAGTTATTTGATGAAAGTACAAAGTGCATCCTAGTTGCTTTTAATTTAGGATCTTTAAACATTAAACAGCGCTGCCTTGAGTATGTAACTAAGATACTATCGCAAATTGATGAAATTAATGCACCTATAGCTTCAGTGATGGATTCTATTGCGGTTGGCATTAGGGCTATAATGGAGAAAATTCAAGTGTGGATAGAACTTGAGACTATTCAACAAAATGACATCATGCATTTAAACAAAAAAATAATTAAATTTGTACAAATTTCAACATTTATAAAATACCCAGAGCAACTTACCCAACATCGAGAGAAGATTGTGCGAATATTTACACACATTTTGTGCACAGTGTACACCAAAGAGAATAAGAAATTCTTTCCGCTCTTTGAGGGCTTAGACACAGAAATTGTGAAATTTGTCGTAACATCACTAAAATATCTGGAGAAATCTCTGCACAAAGAAGACGTAACACAATTAGTAAAAAGTATAGAGTACGCTCCAGAAATCGTTCGCATCCTTGAGATTTCCATCCTTAGTGAAATCACGGAACTCGATGTAACATTAAATCTGTGTCAATTGAACAACACTTGGAACGAACTACACTCAATTCTTCTAAGCTGCTTTGAGTTTGTTAATAACAACGAGAACTCTCCTTGTGATGACTTTACGCAGAAACTGAGAATAATATCCGAGATTTTCAAGTGCAGCAGTAATATTGAACAGAACTATCAAATATGGCACCAAACGGAACATTTAAAACATGTGCCGTGCAATGTGTGCAAATATGGTAAAATAAAGGCTTCTAAAACTTTTATTGATGGAACTAAAATTGAAATGATTTCTTTGGAATTTGTTGAAAATCCCAGTAGAATAGCAAATCTGATTGAAATCTTTGTTGGAAAACTGCATACATTAGTGGACATTGGCATTCAAGACTTCTGTTCCATTGTTGAAATATCAGGCACTCTACTTCAAAGCCGAATCTGTTCCCACTTCAATTCAGGCCTTCAGATTAAATTGATTGAAATCATTAGCCAAAGTTTGCGAAACAAATTTAGGCTATCTCTACAAACACAGCCACTTCAAATAAAAGATGTATTGCCGGAATTTGAAACCACTATTCAGATGAAATGTTTCTCCCTTGTCATGAACATTGAAGCTGAGTATTTGCTTCTGGAGTCAAGAGGGTACCTTAAAGAATTGGTTGAACATTTGGTATCAGATCATAAAGTTGCACAGGATTATCTTCACGACAGCTTATTTAATTTGATGATAAACAAAGTCCTTCCTTTTAGTACAATCAGGAAATATCTAATTACGCCTGCTCTGTCCGTAACACCATGCCCACAATTTTTGTGCGAAAACATTAAAAATTTGGTTTGTTCCCTAAATGGAAATGTGTACATATTTAAAGTTCGGGAAGATTTCTCCTGTAAGTACAAAGTTATTTGTAAGGATTGCGATATTCAAAAGACATGCATTTGCCCCAACAAGAATCCCGAGAAGGAATTTCTCGAATATTTAGTCAGGGAAAACAAGGGAATTTTTATTCCAGTTAGGAAGAATTCATCTATGCCTGAATTCAAAAGGGAATTTATTCTTGCTTTTGATTCACTTGTCAAAGAAGATGTTTCAACCGAATTGATAAAAGCGATGTCTTCCCTAATCAATCATTTAGACTTAATGGAGGATGAGCATATTCAATCTAAGTGGCTGCAATTATTTGGTCACAAAAGTATACACATCCGTTTAGCATTCTCGAATCAGTTATCTTCCATTGTCAGATTAATACTAACAAAACCAACAGGAATTCGCGACGCGATCTTAGAAAAATGTATACGGACTCTAGTGAGCTCCATTCGTGATTGTTTAGAAGAAAACAACAAAGATCTTCAATCCTACACCGTTAATATGATACTGAAATTTGGGCTTATTGATGATATTCCGGAGAATATCCTACTGCATTTATTTAAAGCCACTTTTATGTTCTTTATTCGATATGAATCGTGCGTGGCTCATGAAGCTGCTCTTTGTGCTGCTCAGATATGTTCAAAACACGGAGTAACACCAACAAACATGCTGAATTGGTACAAGCAGGACATCCTTAAATTGATCATAGCTCTAAGTGTTAGCATATTTCTTCGAAATGGAATTGGACTTAACAGAGCACTAAGTAATGTAAGTATGTGTTTTGATATTAAATTTAATTACCTTTATGTATTTACACCGAATACAATATATTTTCCTGTGAAATTATCTGAATCACTATTCATTTGTTACGAATGAAGTACATAGTTTTTCATTGGAAACTTTGAGATACGTGAAACAATAAATAATTAATGATTAATAAAGTATGGGAAGTGAATGAATAAATAATAACTTTTACAACAGTTGTTATAACTAAGTCCGCAATATAAAAAACTGTTCTAGATACACTGTAATGGGTTTTTCCCTGTGGTCTGATTTCCCCTGTGGTATGTTCGTGGACCCAGGGAAATAAAAAATTGCATCCTTGAAGATCGAACTTTATTAAATTCAATAATTCAAAAACAAACTTCCCAAGCTTCAGAGCCACCAATCTCTGGGGTTCAGAGCTCCCTTTCGGAAATGGGGAAATAGCCGGGAAATGCTCCTGAAATCGATTCGGTTCGTGGCTCTTATTCGGGGGTCATAGAAGCTACCTCTGGGGTTCCTCCTGGGGTTTTCTATAGATGATGCTGTGCATCTTTTGAGGCGATCCAAAATTTTAATTTATTCTGACGACATGAAAATCTTCACCCATATCAATGACGTTAATGACTGTGCTGCCCTACAGGAAGACTTAAACATCTTTTTTTCTTGGTGTGAGCATAATGACGTGGAGGTTAACATAAATAAGTGTGAAGTGATGTCGTTCTCTAGGAGGCGCGACGCTATCACTTATATCTACAAGTTCGCTGCTGACAATATTCCACAGGTGCAGTCGGTTGATGACCTCGGCATAAAGCTTGATTTTAAGCTGAACTTTGTTTCCCACATTAATTTTGTTGTGTCTCTAGGGCTAATTCAATGTTGGGTCTTATCCGGCGTTGGTCTAAGGAGTTCACTGATCGTGGGGTTTCGCTAACATTATATAACTCGTTCGTTCGGCCTATTCTTGAACATGCATCCCAGGCTACGCTGTCCATATCGGTCGTGTTGAATCTGTCCAGCGCAGTTTCATTAGATTTGCACTTAGAGACCTCTCATGGATAAATCCCTTGATTCTCTCAGTATATCGCGATGGCTTAATCTTCTTGGTATGGCATCCTTGGAGAAGTGACGTAGGGTTCGTGATATAGTTTTCATGCACCAGCTCCTGAATTCCCACATTGACTTTCCGATGCTCCGTGTCAGGATGTCCCTCAGGTCTGATAGTCACAACTTGAGAGATGTTCCCCTTTTGCATGTCAACATCTCTAGAACTAACTGTGGTAACCGTCTGTTAGCACGCGAAGTGTCAACAATGTAAATTATATTTACGCCTCGAGGTTTTGTAATCCGGAATTTTGTATTCGAGTCTTATGTATCCAAACCCTCTTTTCCATCGTGTTTCTTTATTTATTTGTTGAATATTAATGAATTTGACCCTTTTAGAAATGTTTTATATTTTGTTTTTTTAATTTTGCAGATTACCAAAATGTTAGGTTTCATAGGACCACGTGACTTTATAAATAAACACTACAAACTGATTGTGGCAATACTTCTACCGTGGTGTGTAAAGGTTAGTAGCACAAATATAAGATATACTTTGTTCTATTATGTATTTGAAGTACCCTAAATGTAGAGATTTACTGGAAGAAGTGGCTACTATCGTTCAAAAAAATATCCCAACTGTTCTTACATCGTCTTTTCTTACTGCATACCCTTATTGGTTTTTAAATGAAAGCAATGAAGTAAATAACAAGTGTATTGATTTCGTGATCGATAATACCGGAAGCAGTCTTTACAATCTGCTGCATTCTGATATTAAGGTCAGTTGAATATTATTATGTAATTTCACATCCTTACAGATACTCAAATGAGACATATACATGAATTTAAATTTCAGAGAACTGTTGCAGAAATATTAATTTACTATCATAAAAATCCGGAAAATGTTATGAAGGCATTTCGTTGTCTGTTGCCAAAAGATTTAATCGGAACTCAGGGCAGTGGAGAAATTCCGCATGGAAAGCTAGCGGAATATATATCAACTAGATTTTTGGGTGTATTGACATATTTTGAAGCATGTCTTATTGATCCCGATTTTGAAAAGAGTCTCAAATTGGAAACGATGCTGAGCTTAGGAGAAATAATGAGATTTATTGGATCGAAACATATTACTCCTTTTCGATTTAAGATTTTGGCTATGCTTCGAACAGCTCTCACCGTAGATAATGTAGATTTGAAACGTGTATGTGCTAATGTATGGAACATATTCATTCACACAGTTGATGTTCAAGCGTTAGGGCCATTGCTAAGCACGATTGTGGCGTCTTTAGAACCGTTGTTAGGCAGTTATTCAGACGAAGTTAATTCTATATATAAATTCTTGGTATTGTCAAACGGAAGCCTTCTTAGTGTTCATATACCTGATTTATATTTTATCGAAAATTTTCCTGTTCATGAAGAAATTAAATATTTCGTGATGCAACAAACAGAAAAGTTGTGGAAAGGCGAAAATTTCATGGAAAAATTTAAATTTCTGTTCGCGCAGATAAAGCATGAAAATTTAGCGGTTCGGACACATGGTTTGAACTATCTCACCAAATTGTTCAGGCAAAATCGTCATAATTTAAACAAACTCGTAAGAGGACAAAGCTGTATGGATCGGATTCTCGAAAAAGTTTTGGAAAATTTGATGATTTGCTGCAGACATATTGATAAAAATCTACAACTAGCTTCAGGTCTTTGTATTGGGGAAATTGGTGCAATAGAACCTAGTCATCTTCCGCCTAACTATGCGCCCCAAAAGGAATTCGCAATGGATATCCACACCGATGCTTTTGCTATAATGGCTTTGGAAGAGTTGTGCCGGGCATATCAATTTCAAAAGGATACCAAGTACGTGGACAGTTTCTCTTTAGCTATCCAAGAAATTCTTGTAGCTCGTGGAGTTTGTCCGAAGAAAAAAAAGAAAATGGACGTCTGGGAGGCAATTCCGGAACGAATGCGACAACTTATGGAACCGCTTCTGACTTCTTGTTACACAGGTCTTAAAATGAATTCGAATATTAAAGTGCATCCAGTCTTCGGAAGTGCTAAGTGTCAGACATATGAAGAATGGGCCTTTATTTGGGCATCGAAGATGATTGAAAAAGTTCGTGATGAGGAAACTCATCACTTACTGAATTCATTCAAGCCAAGCATTAAGAGAGATAGCAATACATTGGCTCTTTTTCTACCTTACATTGTGCTTCATGCTTTGCAATCAAGCGATGATGAAGATGTAGACAAAATTTACGAGGAACTGCAGTGCGTATTTGAAGCTGCTGTCAATAAAGATGGAAATATTGATGTCAATAAAGCTAGGAATCGTGGATTAAAAACTCTGCAATTCGTGGCATCTTCACAAGCCAATAAACCGGAAGAACCTACAGAATATATTGGTATTAAGTGTGCGAAAGTTGGCTTCGAACAGCTAGACTTTCTTGAACGATGGTTGCGAGAATGGCAGTCAGTCTATGTGGGACACACTCTAAGTCCGCAATATCTCAAAATCGAATCCTTTTTGAGACGCTTTGATGCAAAGCTTATTGCAAAATCTAATTTTAATTGTGGAGAATTTGCTAGAGCACTAAAGTATCTCGAAATGCATATTGAGTCTGATAAAAAAAGACACCTTCAAGAGAACTTATCGTTTTTGGCAGAGATATATGCTGAGTTAATGGAGCCGGATTCATTGGAGGGTGCGATTGGTCTGAAAAAAACTGACCTTACACTTTCTGAGCAAATTTTGATGAACAATATGACGGACCGTCTCCTGGACTCCACAGCATGCTTTGAAAAACTTATGCAGTCAGAGGAAATTCTTCCAAATCATGTGAAAGATATTGTAGAGTGCTATTTACGGTTAGATACTCCTGAAACAGCGCTACTTATTTCTGAAGGTCTGCTTAATCGATTGGGCGAAAAGTACATGAACGACAGCTTAAAAGAAACTCAGGCTGAACCACTGTGGCGCCTTGGGAAATTCGATGAACTTGAACAACTTCTTCAAAATTCAGCGGTTAGTGAGAGTTCTAATTGGGGTGTTCAGTGCGGCCAAGCTTTATTGAGCTTTCGTAAAAATGATGAGCACTTTGATGCACAGATGGAAAAAATCCGACTGAATATTCTTAAACTTTTAAGAACTGGAGGTAACGAGCAACATTCCTATCACAAAGGTTATCCTCAGGTAATGAAATTGCATTTGCTGTCAGAAATTGAGAAGGCGAAATTGTTTATAACACAACTGATGGGCACTACACCAGAAAAAGAATGTATTGCAGCTTTAGATAAACTTTTTCAAGACTGGCGCTTCAGGCTAGATCTTCTTCAACCGACTCCCCGATTTACTGAGCCTGTATTATGTCTCAGGCGCATTTTGTTAAACGAAACAAAAGAGCTGTTGAAATATGCAGACAGAAACTCGACGACAAAAAACAATTTGAGCAAAATGTTAAACGATGAAATTGGTAACATGTGGATTCGAAGTTCAGAACTTATGCGTAAAGCTGGTTGGTATCAGCAGGCTCATCTGTGCATTATGAATGCGGAACAATACCAACCACAAAATTTATTTTTGGAAAAGTCAAAACTGTTTTGGAAGAAAGGCGATCAGACCCATTGCTTCAAAGTAATTGAACAGAAAATCAAAGAAATCGAAGAAAATGCAAATGGCCTGCAATCAATCAGCAGCCTCCCTACTGACACTCGCCTTCTTTACGCTGAAGCAAAATTCCTCCAGGCTACATATAACGCTGAGTCCATGAACATCAGCACTGATTTAAATATACGCCTGTTCAAAGAATCGTTAGCAAGTAATCAAAAGTCGGAGAAATGCTTTGTGCATTTAGCTCAGTACATGGATCGAATTTATGCCTCCTTACCGCAAGAGGAACAGGAAAGTCATCGTGGAAGGGAAATGCTTCTAGAGATTATGACCTGTTATGGGAAGTCAATGTTCTTCGGATGCGAATTTATTTATCAATCGATGCCTCGTCTTCTCAGTATTTGGTTTGATTTCAGTGCTCAAATGAAGAGGGACGAGCATTTCCGTAAGATAGTTAATAAAATGAATGAAATAGTGGATAAGTTTTCGGAAGCCCTCCCGTTGTTCATATTTTATACCGCCTTCTCTCAACTTGTAAGTCGGATTTGCCATCCGTCACCTGAAGTTTACAATGTCTTTAAATCAATTGTAGTTCGGCTCATTTTGAAATTTCCACAACAATCACTTTGGATGTTGCTTTCTGTTTACAAATCGTCATATCCAAATCGTCGCAAGCGATGTACTGAAATATTTCAAGACCGACGACTTAGCCATTTTGAAATGCAAACTTTGATTTCGGATTTCAACAGCTTGGCAGAGAAATTAATTGAGTTAACAAATAAAGAAATACCGTCATCTGAAAAGTATCCAACAGTAAGCAAGTTAGTTCGGGATCTACCAAGATGTTTCGCTAATCCTAAATTTTCTAAAATTATTATACCTTTTCAACAATTTATGCAAGCAACTTTGCCCCCTATAGATGAACGCAGCAGTCCTGCAAATTCGTTTAATGCTTTTCCCAATAAACATGTTTACATAAAGGGTATTAAGGACGAAATTACGATTTTAACATCCCTGCAAAGGCCTAGAAAAGTTAATTTGATTGGTAGCGATGGAAAGGAGTATACAATTATGATGAAACCCAAAGATGACTTAAGGAAAGACTTTCGACTTATGGAGTTCAATGCCGTTGTTAAACAATATTTACATCAAGACCCTGACGCTAGGCAACGACGTCTAGGCATAAGAACGTATGCAGTGCTACCACTTAATGAAGAGTGCGGCTTAATAGAGTGGGTTCATAATTTGCACGCATTCCGTCAAATTTTACTCGGCTTTTATAAGCATCGAAATCAAGGTATGAATGCCAAAGAATTGAAATCTGTTGCTTGTTCTTCACGTGATCCCATTGAAAAGAAACGTAACGTATTTCTAAACACTCTTACTCCCCGTCATCCTCCGGTTTTTGCCGAATGGTTTAAACAACGCTTCACAACTCCTCACAATTGGTATCAGGCTAGAAGTTCATATATTCGAACAACAGCAGTGATGTCCATTGTTGGATACATCTTAGGTTTAGGAGATCGCCACGGAGAAAATATACTGTTTGACGGAACCAATGGAGACACTGTTCATGTTGACTTTAACTGCCTTTTCAATAAGGGTGAAACTTTCGACTATCCTGAAAAAGTACCTTTCCGGTTAACACATAACATGGTCCATGCAATGGGACCTCTAGGCACTGAGGGGCTATACCGCAGGTGTTGTGAGATAACAATGCGCGTATTACAAGCACAAACACCCACTCTAATGTCAGTATTACGCCCATTTGTATATGATCCTCTTGTGAGTTGGACTCGACATTATAAATCTGAAGGCAACACAGAGAGAACAGATGTTCAGGCAATGATTAATGTAAAACAAATTGAAGAGAGGCTAAAAGGATTTGTAAATATTTAATTAGGAAATCTATTGGGCAAGTTTATTAATTTGCTGTTTTTTTGCAGGTAAAAATAAAAGGCAGGACCTCAAATATGCCTCTTTCTACTGAAGGCCAGGTCAATTTTATTATCCTAGAAGCTACAGATATCGATAACCTGGCAGCAATGTACATAGGTTGGGGTGCCTTTATGTAGATAAGAAATGTCACGTTTTCATTCTTAAGTTATTATACTATTTTTCTATTAAATACTTTTTCTATAAAGATTTTTATTTTATAAAGCCATGATTGGACGTCTTAAAAAGTTAATTTGTGCTATTGCTATTTTTAAGATCGTTGGTGTTGGGAGACCCTGAGAATTGTCGCATATTGTGGGGAAAGTAGGGCGTATAAGAGTCAAATTAAAGATGAAATTTCAAAGAAGTCAGGTTTTGACTAAAATGCATACATAAATGAGGCATTTTGACGTAAAATTTAGTAAAACTTAAAGAAGTTAAAAATCTTGCAATTTTTTGAAGTTTATAACTTTGTAACTGGTGATGGGAAAGAATGAGAGCAGCGATAGAAGGTTTGAAACCGCCCAAGGGTTTTTTTTTATCAAATGTCACTATAACGGGCTTTATAGGGTGTAGATTAAAAACACTTTACGATGTCAAGTGAAAAACGGATTCAAAAACATAAGTCCTCTTCCTATGAGGAAATGTGTTAACACATTCGCGACCGGCAAATTTTTTTCGTTTCTAATACTGAGTACCGGCAAAAATAAGGAAATTCTGAAACTGGTTGACATTTGACTGTTCATGCGAAATGATTGGTGAAAAGTCCAAGCAAGTTTTGATTATTGTTCCTTGCCTTTATTTCCATTCGATTCCAGAATCCAAACTTGTAACTGAGACAAGTGAGTCAACAATGTTACGGCTTTTTGGCTGAGTTGCTCAAAGGCTGCGTTTGTTTAGTGTATTTCAAATCATATCTGAGGTGGTTTGCAGTGGAGCGCCACCTAACAATTAGTGAGCCAACTATGCAGGACGTGAATTAACGACGTCAGCGACATTGAGGAATAAAATTTAAAATGACGTGAATTCACGTCAGCGGCAATCAGAAATAAAATTTAAAATGACGTGAATTCACGTCAGCGGTCGCGAATGTGTTAACAAGAAAATTTACCTTGAGGGGAGAAGAGAAATGGGTTAAAAAGAAGTATAAAAAAGACAAAAAAAATTTAACCCATTAACGTCGGATTTCTCAACTTTTAATAATTTATCACTGTAACAAATAATTTTTTTTTAAAATGGAAAAGAACAGAAAAAATTAAAAAATCCTTTTCGTCATTTTAGGATACTAGCTATTTGACTTTTGACTATTTGAACCTTGCAAGCATTCAAAATATATAAATTGTTGTGAATTTCCATGCAAAATTCTCAAAGCTGAATGAATTTAAGGGGCGTCCTCATATGAGGACGTCATTTATGAAGTAGTTGTTTAATCACAAAATTTAAACAAGCGATAGGATTGAACAATATATTAACAATTTCAATAAAAATTTAAAAATTCCGATTTGAACCTGTGTTCAATAACTGAATTAATTTTATTGATGCATACATAATCGAAATTCGAGATAGCCTTAAATAAGTCTGGTGTTTAACGTCATTATCTAAAATCAGTACATAAGCAGGGGAGAGTCACATGTACAAATGGAGTGAACAGGGGAGGTCTTTTAAATACAATGAATTCCGTTCGAACCGTTAGGCCAAATTAATTTTATTTCTTTTTCCCTATAATTTTCTCAACGGCTTGCACTACATCCCCAGATTGTGGAAGAGCAGCAATCTCCAATGACTTTGCATACGGCATTGGTACATCCACCCCTGGAAATAGATAATAGCAGATACGTGAGGAGATATACTGTGAAATTTTACTTACCTGTGACTCTCCACACAGGTGCGTCCAAATGGAAGAAAGTTTCATCTTCCATTATTCTAGCACATATCTCTGCACCAACCCCTGAAAAAGAAATCCACTTTTGATAATCTAATATTCTACTTAAGATTAACAAAAATTTTTATTTTTAAAACTTGCATCGTGTATATTAAACTAGACTTACCACTTTGTGGCCAACCATTTTCTACAGTAACTAAATGATGGGTTTTTTGTACTGATTTATATATTGTCTCCATGTCTAAGGGTCTAATAGATCTTAAATTAATGACTTCGGCTTCAATACCTAAAAATATTCCTTTGTAAATGATATTGACGAAACATTTCATGTAATCTCGAACCTTTTTTAGCTAATTCAGCAGCAGCCTGAAGGGATGTCTCAACGGCTTTTGAGTGTGCAATAATTGTTACATGCTTTCCTTCTCTCATAATTTTCGCTTTTCCAATTGGTATTAAGAAATCCTTATTCATAATTTGTTCATTGACGGGAAATGCAACACCATACATGATTTCATTTTCTAATAACACAACAGGATCTGGATCGCGTATAGCTGACTTGAGAAGACCTCGAGCATCTTCACAGTCATAAATTGAAACAACTTTTAAACCTGGACAGTGTGCATACCAAGCGGCAAAACATTGTGAATGTTGCGCAGCAACCCCTGCAGCCGCTCCATTCGGACCTCGGAACACAATTGGTACATTTACAGTACCTGCTGACATGTAAAACGTTTTTGCTGCTGAATTTATAACCTTCGAAAGGAATTTCATCACTTTGAATTTTTTATTTAAATTTTAAGACTCACGTGATCAATAGCCTGCATTGAAAAATTGAATGTCATAAATTCACAAATCGGTCGTAACCCTGCCATTGCAGCTCCGACAGCCAAACCGGCAAAGCCCATTTCAGTGATTGGTGTGTCAATAACTCTTTTGTCACCATATTTCTTCCATAGGCCTCGAGACACCTAAAAATCATTTTATAAAGTTTCTTAATAGCCCCTAGTTAGGAACAGCAATAGAACTAATCCAAAAGAAATTATTAGATAACAAAGATACTTTTACCCGAGCGTTAAAAACCTTAGTCTAAAAAATAGATAGAGTAAGTAGAATTTAGTCGGAGTAAATCATCAAACAGAGCTTATAATCCGTTTTATGTGGGCAGAGCAAGGATGTTGGCATATTTCCTCATTTGCATTTCGTTCCATTAAGCAACGCAGTTATCTGTTTGAGCGGGCATGAGCGGGCCCTGCTAAGAATACATAACGGAATAAAAGAAGGAACGTAGAGTAGTTTTCCAATTGAGCTGTGTGAGGCCCGTTTTGGAAGTTATGCTTTGTACGACTATTATGATCATAACTTTCTTTTTGAGACCTTTAGTCTTTAGGGACTCTTTAGTAAATATATTGAAGAAACTGGTGTCCCGTTTATGTTAAGCGCGAAGACAGCAAGATTTCAAAAAATTTGTATATCGATTTTCGGAACTTCCGCAAAAACTCTGATCGATGAAATTTCGATTTTCAAGATTTCTGTGGGCAACACATTCGACCTTTAAGCCCATCGGAATTTGGCTACTTTTACAATAATTCATCCCAAATTTCAGGCAAAAGGTAAACTTTACGAAGTTACGACCATTGAGTTGATTAGATTTAAGATCGAAATTGTAGAAATTGTTGATTTTAAATTGACACCGAATTAACATGGCAAAATTTTAGAGTGCGTAGTGTTTGAATCCCCACAGCTCCTGATGCAAATTATTAATAGTAGATTCTTTTTTACGACCCGGTGTGTACACCAGATCAAAATTTATCATTCTGTCAGTATATTCTTTTCTACTTGGGTGTAATTCGGTGCCACCACTAATCACAAATCCCTACACCCAAAATTTGTTCGGGCTTCGTTGTTGACTCTTGCCACCGGATTTGCCGATATATTTTTTTTCCAACAATAGAAAAATGAAGTTTACTCCAGAATCGACACTATTGAAATTTGACTGCATCCGGTAGTAGTGGCAGCCCAGTTCTGGGCTGTACCAGGGCGTAGAAAAGAATTCACCATAAAACAATCTCAGTAAACTTCAAAGAAAATCGCCAAATACATTTATCTCCTGAAGGAATGTTTACTAGCGCCGGCATGCTCCCCTACTAAAAGGTCAGACTATACTCATGACAGATCAACATTGTATACTTCATCCCGACGTTCCTTTTCACAGGTTGTCGCTACCTCCTACACGTGATCAAGCAGTGATATACACGATTAATAGCATTAAAATCACTCGTGAATCACACACATCTTAAAAATTAGATAACCTTGCGTTTAGCACCAGCTGATTATTGTAAATTCTTGTTTACGTAATCTGTACAAAATGTGCCAATTTGCTTACCTTGTATGCACCATCGTATTGAGCTACTTCCTCTCCTAGAATGAAAACCCTTTCATCCCTTGCCATTTCTTCATCCATGGCAGAATTAAGAGCCTCCCTGACGGTTATTTGTTGAGCCGATGCAGCATTTTTGTTGCTTGTTGAAAAAGCCCGGCGAGCTATTACACGTACACTTGCTAACATCTTCATCTCGTAGCACTTTTTCTTTAGTTTTACGTCGACTTTAAAAGTTCGCCCAAAGCTGCAAAATAGTATAAACAAATAATTTAATACAGTCCCGGTCTAAAAAAAATAAATACGCCGAGCCGAGCCCCGTCGACAAATTAGAAGGATGATTGGAGGTCGATGAATGCGAGGTTATAGAGAAAAGGAAAATTTGACGTTATTGACGTCTTGATTTTTTTCGCAGTTTTTCGTAAATTTTCCACTAGGTGGCGCCTAGATCAGTAACGTAAGTAGTAGTAATTGTGTAACTTATTCTGTAAAATAGTCTGTTTAAAATTTTGTACTTAAAGGAAATAGGTTCCTTCAAGTAGCTTGGAGAAGCAATTTTGATCCCCTAATCCTTCAATACGAAATGTAAATTCTGTTTAAATTTTTCGCATAGAATATGTTTTTGCAAATAAATGTATAATATACATAAAATATCAGTACACAAACTGTTTCATAATTTTCTGAACGCGATGTGGAAATGTATGCAAAAAATAGTATTATCTGTTAAATATTCTCAAAATTTTCAAAAGATTTCTTCATTTACATAGTTAGCTACACGCATAGTCGTCTGCATAAATTGCAATCTTGAGCAGGCCATCACAATTCACTCCCGAATTTTATACCTAAATGTCTCAATGTTTTGTGTATTGTGTTCAATATGAAGACACAGCAACAGACAAGCAGATGTATATGCAAATGAAAAATAAGATAGATAGCTTAGAAGGTTTTGGGACCAACTTTTGTGAAAATTATTAATGAATCAATTAATCTAGGTTACTTTCCCCCAGTTGGCATGAGTCAGTTATTGCACGTGTTGCGAAAGTCAAAAATACCATGAAATGCAATGATTGCAATGTCAATAAATATGCACTCAGCTTGGGAGAAAGTACTTCGAAAGGCTAGTCCATTTACAAACGTAATATTACTTAGAAAGGAATTACTTAATCATAAAGGAACGCTCAGGATTTAGAAAAGACACGTAATTTCAGTGATTGTGAATTGGAAGGAGGTAGTTGACGAGAAAAATTGCATAGCGATTATTTTTCTAATATTGAAGAGAGCCTGCGAGCCTCTCTCTTACTATGAAAACTGAAAAAGTAATGGATATAAGTAGTTTGAAGAATATTTGCCAGGAGGAATACATTGCACTCGAATTAATTGAAAGACGTAAGGTGTGCAGGTGATAGGAACGGGAGTACCACAAGATTCGGGGTACACTATTATTCGTTTTATAATACATTAACGACATAAAAAGTTTTCTAAAAATGTACAAATAGTTGTGTTTGCTGATGACGCGTTGAACACCATTTGAAAGTGTAGTACTAATTGAAGAGGATTTTAATAATATTTGTTAATATTTTTATTTATTACGCAAGGAAATATGTAGTTTGTATGCAACATATGTTTTGCATAAGTAAGTAATATAATTTTTTATTAATTGTAAAAGTAATTGTTTTTAGTTACACAACAAAATCATTTATTTAATGTTTTTGAGAATACAATAAATTACCAAGATTTTATCTAAATTTTCAAGTGTAAATTGTTGGTTATTTTTCAAAAAAAATTATTTTATATTCTTTCAACATCGCATGAAGTTAAATGTGTATATTTAAATTTGTCGATTTGTTCAGGAGCTACATTAGATAATTCACATGCTGTTGTGCTTATTTTGTTTTAAATTTCGTGTATTTTTAGTATGGATTTAAAATTAGTACTTCTGCTTATAATTACTAGATAGATTCCCTGTGCAATTGCACAGAAGGCAAGAGAAAATATATTGAGCAAAGTAGTGAAGTTGAAGTTAGGAGAGAGTGGAAGTGAATAAAGCAGTGAAAAGAACATCCGTTTCCTCATCATCTTTTAGGATAAGTAGCCCAGATTTTTGATTATCGAGAGATATCCTCATCATAAGTTTGATCTTCTCATATTAAGCAAACGGATAAGAAAAAAAATGATATACATTAGAAAAATTACAGTGATAGCTAGGCAAGAGCTTCGCGGAAAACTATGTTGCCTGTAATGGCTTCTTTTAGAAAAAACATTTTGATTCGGTCCGGGTAAGATTTGAATGTGAAGCGCATCAGCAGAAACTCTTCGCGACAAAGCCGGGGACAGTTGACCATGTAAAAAGTAGGGCTCAGGAAGAAAAAATCAAATGTTGGCCCTTGAGGGCCTTGAGCCTTATTTTTAATTGCGTAGGCGAGACGCACAGGGGACTAATGGAGAAAAAAGTGAAGAGAAGAGCTGGGAAACCTTGTGCACAAAAGTTCACTATTACTTTTATTATTATCATAGAAGTGTCCGTTTCCCCACCAACCAGCGGTAGGGTTCCCAGTGAAAATCTTTATAAGGAAATATCCCCAGTAAGCCTAATCCACTTCACGTGAGAAGTAAAAATAACTTAACACTGTATTATTTTCTTTATGATTTGATTCAAATCGCAATCCATACAAATTTGAATTTATTATAAATCACGTTCACATTTGTATGCATGAATTGAAGAAATTATATCCAGAATTTATGTAGAATAAAGTAGCCCGAGGTCCATGAAAGTACGAATTCAAGTGAAATAAATCTACAGTCATGCAATTAAAAATGTGCATAAAGTCAATAGATTTTTTCTACAGTTTTAGGCTTGTTATGTACACGTAACATTCAGAAGTAAACTACATATGTAAATAAGAGAAGTCTTCTCTACATGGACGCTTAGGGTATGTATAATTTACATTTAATTGTGAAAAAATATTTGACGTGAAAAATATTTACACAGAATTTGTTTACATAATAAATGTGTAATCTCTGCCTATTATCACACTTCATGAGTAAGTTCTTTTGAAATTAATTTTAAGTCGTATTTTCCCCTAAAAAAATTTAATGGTGTCATTTTGGTATACATACGAATAAAGAAATTCAATAAATTAATAAAAAAAAACTACATGAGGTCTTCTACATATTGGTCAACATCATATATATCATGTATGACATAGGACCTGTTCAAGATTTGAGTATAGTTAACTATATAGACTACGAAATTATTTTTTGAAGATTTTTATAGTATTTAATACACTTTAAGAAAATGAATTTATATTTTAACAGAAAAAACGACATTACTTGTGAGTACTCTTAATATTACAAAAACTTTAATTTTGTGGATGGAAAATTTTAGAAAATCTAACATTACTATTACTAATTGCTACTGTTATGTTTCAAGAAATATTATTTTTTATTTTTATTGTTATTTGTTTGGACAAATATTAATTCTTTTTTTTTTAAATTAATTGGATATAGTACATCGACGGATGCTGAATGAATAGAAGTACGAAACAAAATTAAAGTATCAGTTTCAATCTACTAAACTTTGTATCCTGGAAGTAACAACGTTGATTCACATGATTCGAGGAAAACTAATATTCCACGACTAAATAGGAGTTTTGGAGGTGGAAGTCTAAATTTTGTTTTATGGAAAGTTTTTTTTTATGTTTTGTTCTTAGCTGAAGAATACATGGAGCTGTTCCAAGCTGTTTTGATCCTCTATTTGGATGATAGATCAGAAAAAAATTCATCTTCTAACAAGAAAATGCAGATATGCAGACGTACTCCCATAGTCACAAAGCCAGAGCTACCCAGTATGACTTGGGGTATATACTGAATCGATTCTGTATAGGCTACTAGTAAGGTCAAGGGCTTACTCTGCTTTATACAGAATAGCTTACTTTTACATGGTGATGTCCTAGGATAGAGAGTACTTACAAACCTACTTACCGGTAAGAGACAATTTCAGCAGTGAAAAGTAACCCCAGAAAGTAGTAATTACCAGAAATTTCTTGTAGAAATTACATTTGTAAGTACTTCCTTCTGGAAAATTCTCTCGCCAGAATTCAGCTATTCCCCCATCACTCATGCTAAAATTTCCTACTGGGTAAGTAACAGATGCAGATAAAAATACTGTACGTAACAATCCACAACACAAGTAGCCTAGATAAATATTGACTCCGAAATTCGTAGCATTATTCTTGTAATCAAGGAAATTTTTTTTACAAGGTCATCTTGTCATGCAAGGGATACAAATGGACAGGACGGGTAATAAGGGAAGGTAAGTACCTTGCTTTTCATTTATTTTTTAACGATAATTATAACGCTGGAAAACATACAAAATGCACAATGTTAATAGAATAATGGTCCAAAATAAACTGAAGCTCCATAAAAAATTCTCATTAACAAAATTAAAATAAAGTTATTTTTAAATAGGCCGAAGAATTCGCCAGTTTCTGTAGAAAATTTTTGAGTTAATTGTATACATATAATCAAAAAAATTGCTCGTGGCGTTAAATCAAATTATAGTAGTCTCAAAATTAATTTATGGGCTTATTTGCAAAACCTGAAACTCTTAATACATAGTTTTTTAGTTGGAATGAATCTCACCTGTAATTAAAGAGCAAACTAA
>QYTT01078918.1:0-19778 GCA_006980735.1 Dasypogon diadema | reverse complement strand
TGCTCAGAATGTGAAAGCAAATCGATTTAAGCAGGTCCGTCCGCCTATATACGAACTCTTATACTCTTAAAATTTCAAAGCCCCACTCTCTTAACAATGCACACTTGAAAAATTCAAATTTTTACGCAAGGACCAGTGAATAAATAAAAACACTGAACCTATACTTTTCCAAACCTGCAAATACTCCTGATAATTCCCCAATTATGATATTTTTACTGATTCGAACACATTTTCATTTTCGCACTGAATTTGACTGCATCCACTATTAAAAACAATATTTTCAGACATTACTCTTATTTACTATAAATTTCATAGAAGGTAATAAGTCTAACGAAGAACTTACTTGAACTGTGGAGCAAATGCAAAAGAAATACACAATCATGCCGCAAAAATTCAGATAATGTTGTTAACTAGGAAGCCAAGTTGATTTTGTCTGAACAAAGTTGATTTTCACTTAATTCGTAATAAATATTACAATACTACAATTGTTCTTAACCAGAAGCATAGACCATGTTTCCATGAACGGATTGAATCCGGATCGAAATGTCTGTGTGTGTTGGGTATCAAAGTCAATCCCCGTTTCCATTCGATTTGGTTTTGGTGTGGCTTGACATTTCTTTTCTTGATTTGACAGGTCTGCACATTACACTCTGTAGTTAGCAAGTGCTAATAATTTCCCTAATCGCATTTGCCAATTCGATCCAATCCACTTTGCTTCCATGTGAAATTTGAATCCGATTTCAAGTTAATCCAAAGAATTTTACGGTTTGGATTGAATTGACATTTATCACACACACATATAAAAAAACCAGTTTTGATCCGGATTCAATACGTTCATGGAAACATGGTCATAATAGTTAATTAAAAAATAGCGGAGTTACTATGTTTCCTTCGGGTGTATCGTACAGTTGCATTGATCCATCTTCTTTACCACGCCCAGTTCATGAAATATCCGGTGGTTGGTGAGTGGTGAGTACGTAGCTTTTCGGCACCCATCCATGTTTATTGCTGTTGTGTCTGATTTTATTAGTTTTTTGTCATCCCTAATGAAATTTTGGGTCTACTGCTATTTCTAGGTGGACTTTGAATAAATTATAATTTTCGATATACCAATCAAATAAAATAGACCGTCGAGGTTGGTTACGATAGTCTTCTGTATGAAAAGAATGAATTCAGAAGTGTTTTTTTCTTTTTACGTAAAGGTGATTATCTTTAATAGACTCGCCGCCACTTCCTATAGAAAAGCTTTCGTGAAAAAAATATATGCAAAAATACATTTAGTAAAATACAGCTTAAAAGCTTCACGCAGATGTGCGGGGAATCGAATCTATTCAAATCTAAAACTCTTTTCGATACTTTTAACATTTCGAAACCAGCGTCCCAAATAAATTTGATATAAAAATTCTGTTGAGCCTTATGAACATTCAAAATTATATTTTGAGTACATGTACTTGTTTACAAATTTAAATAGTTTAAAGTCAGAAGAAAAATATATAAATTCAAATATTTCTTTTTGTTTTCAGTTTCGTCGAAATGTATCGAGTCTTTTAAGACCTGAAGATGATGATGTGTTCCTTTTACGGTGGTTGAGAGCCCGGAAATGGAACCTTGAGGCTGCAGAAAAAATGTTGCGTGAAGTATGCTCATTAAATAAGAATAAATAAATATAAGTAAGAAAGAAATTTATAGCACTACAAAAACAGAGTTATGTGGAATTTCGACAAATTGAATCTATGGGAAACACCACAAGTGCTAATTGATTATTGCCCCTATGGAATGTCTGGTTTCGATAAGGAAGGATCTCCCAGTAATTATTGTTTTCCTCATCACACTTCTACATACATGATAAAATTTCTTTTTCAGTAATTATCTTCCCAATTTCTGGAATGGATATGTGGGGGATGCTTCATTGTGTCACACGTTTTGAATTCATGAAATACGTGGTCACATTGCTCGAAAAATATCTAAAACTTGCCTACGAACAAAGTATGATACATGGTCCACAGGCCAGACAATTCGTTGTGATATTCGACTTAGAGAACCTCTTCCTTAAGCAGTATTTATGGAGACCTGCAACAGAACTAGTCATTTACATGTTAAAAAATTATGCACTTAACTACCCTGAGATCTTAAAAACATGTTATGTAATTAACGGTAATAGTTCCAAGCTAGTGTAACTACATATTCCACACATAATATATTTTAGCACCAAAAATATTTTCAATCGCATTCAACGTGATTAAGAAATTCCTTGATGATTACACCTTAAGTAAAATCAGTATATATAAGCAAGGATCAGAAAAGTGGTTGCCCAAGTTGTTATCGCATGTTGATCCCTCACAGCTGCCAAAACACTATGGTGGGACCTTAACTGACGAGGATGGTGATCCTAAATGTAAATCAAAAGTAAGTTTGTCTCCTAAAAAGTATTATAGGATGTTCTTTAAATTATATTTTTTGCAGATATGCTGGGGTGGTAGGATACCCAAAGACATGTATAAACTAGAAAATCCAGACGACAATAATAACCAAAACTTTGAGGAGGCTATCATCAACAAGGGGGGCAAATTAAAACTAGAATTCGAAAGTCAAGAGGCTGATACTGTATTGAAATGGGAATTCAAAACCATAGATCATGATATTCGTTTTGGTATAAAGAGCATAGACATCAAAACCGGTGAGAAATTGGTAGAAATCCCGCTTGGAAGAGTATCATCACATGAAATGAATGAAGTAGGATTCATTTCATGTCGAGAGAATACAAAGTGTAAGTTGTAGTCCTATATATTTCTTTCTTGCATACAGATTGTTATAGTTCGGGTAGTCCGCTCGTTAAACTTATATTTCACTTCACTATTTAGTCGATATGCATATGTTTGCGGTTTATTGTGTTTTTCCCTTTTTTCCACTTTTATCACGTACCAGATTCTGTTAGTTTTCCACCACGTGCCGGCCTCGTCAAAAATTCTTTATAATAATCACCACTTTCATTCTTCCCCTTAATTGATTGAAGCTCTCTTAAGATCTTTCCACTCGTATTCGTGTATTAAGCCAAATTCTCTTAAGATCGAAAAGATTATGCATGCGCAAATCGTGTCGTGAAGTACACCTCCACGAACAGCTTATTGTCTAAGTGACAATTAGGATTCCGTTCATACCACAGCTGCGAAACCGCTCTTTTAAATGTTACTTCTCATATTCATTCAGGACTCGATAAACACCATCTCACAATTCTTGTGCTGCTTGACTTCAGTAAAGCCACGAATTCGATAAATTACTCTAAACTTCTGTCGAAACTCTCCAGTAAGTTTTCCTTCTCTACTACCGCGATTCGCTTAATTGGTGACTTCCTGCACGGCCGCAGCCAGTTCGTTAAAGTGAACAACGTAACATCACCTACAAAATTTCTTACAACTGGTGTACCCCAGGTCTCCATAATTGGTCCTCTCCTCTTCTGTCTCTTCATTGACGATCTTTCTGATATTCTCTTAGATGCTTCTGTGCATTTATATGCCGATGATGTACAGGCTTATCTCAGCCGACCGATTGGCTTGATGGAAGACTGTCTCAGCCGCCTCAATGATGATATCCAGCATATTTACAACTGGGCTGAGCAAAACAGTTTGACCATTAATCCTAGGAAATTGCTTGATGCAACACTTTACCACCAGTGCTACTTTCTTTCTTACGCGGATTCCGTCTCAAACCTGGTAATAAAGCTCAATTCTAAATTTACCTCTTTTCAACACGTTAACGCTATAATCGGTAAGATTTATGCTTGTTTGAGGAGGTTATGGATCAACTCCAACTTCTTATCCCTCAGTCTGCGCATGAAACTGGCCAAAGCCCTAATAGTTCCCCACTTCACGTATAGATGCTTGGTATTCCCGACCGTGGACCCTACTTGTCGCAGGAAACTCTCAGTGGCATTCGACGAGATTCTACGTTTTCTACACCGATTGCCGCGAAATAGCCATATCTCACCATATTTAACTTCCTTTCTTCCACCTTCACTAGTACTTAAGTCAGACTGGATTTTATATTTACCTTTACTGCTTTAGCCAGTTTTTTGTGTACACACAAGATTGTAGTATCTTTGTACCATCCAATAAATTACTATTACTACTATTACTATCTTTCTCAAATTTCTATCTCTAGAAACAGTTGTCTGCTGTTCCGTTGGTCCAAATTGATTTAAACAGACGCCATTGTCATCAAGCAATTACAGAAAGACTAGTCAGCTCCTTAGGTAGACCGTGAACGCTTTTCTCTACTTTTGGCCTAGCGATGCCTCCCCTGAGACCTTCCGTCTTCCTCACTCTGTACTGCAACAAATTTATTTCAAGGTTCCTTACTATTGGGGCAAGTTGTGGAAAAAAAATTGAGACAGTACGACACTGGCGTCAATAAAAAAGTGACACTAGAAAATTTATTTATTTTTTTTAAATTTGAATTTCCCGCCAAAAAAATCTATAAATATTTTTTACCACCAAGAAAAACTTGGTATATTTTGCAAAATTTTCAAAACCTTTGTTAATTAAAAATAAAATAAAAACGAGGTGTCACGTTTTTTTCAATTACTCGTACGGAGGTTGTCCTAGGGGGCTGAAAATTTCGGAGAAATAATATCTCATTGAGAGAAAAGGTATGACCTATGTACAATTTACGTAGCTCTGGGGGCACTTTTTACTTCCTTATCCTGCTATGCCCTTTGTTAATGCAAACAAAAACAAAACCTAAAACATGATATTTTTATAGTTCGCAATACTACAATAGGCCAATATTTTCATTGTTTAATGTAAACAATCATTTTCAGAGAGGAAAGACGAACGCTCTTATCAAACAGACTGTATGAAAGTTTTAAGTGAAAGGTAGACATTTTCTTCTTGTAGAACTAACTTCTCTGTTCCCATATTTGATATTATATTGGCCAACTGCGGTAATGTCTATACATGTAAAAACACTGATGGTTTTCAAAATTTTAAAGATGGTAATTCTTGTAAAAATGATTGTTTTACTTACATGAAATTGTCGTTCCTTAAGAAATCTACAATTCCCATAATTCGACAGATTTTTAGAACCTATTGTGATCTTATGACGGGCACAATTTTGGATGTATTTTTTTATTACAATTGCCTATGACATGTAATAAAATAGCACGACATAATGATGTCGAAAACTGTCAACGAGGGAAACAAACACTCAGTTCTTAGTTTTTTTTTTATTTTACTGCGTATTAATATAAACACTGACAGTAACTTATTCTAAAGGTCCTGAAAGTCACCACCCATAGCAGAATCGATCCCTGGAACAAGTTAAAAAAAATAGTTTGTGAGTACTGGGATACTCAGTAGGTCTTTCCCCCCTAGGGAAAAGCAGGACTTAATAATAACAACGCACTCCTCGCACACTCACATGGTCATACTACACTCTCATACAATATCCGCCTCGTACATCCCAAAAGCAACCCACGCTTTGGCAACACACGCCCCAATCAGTTGGCAACGTATGCCCTGGCAACATATGCCCACATTCATTTTGGCGACAGATGCCCTGGCAACATATGCCCCAAACATTGGCAACGAAAGCCCTGGCAACATATGCCCACACTCAAATAGGCGACTAACGCCCAGGCAACATATGCCCACTTGCATCATTCGAAGAGGAGCACTATCATTCAACACTGATCACAAATCTATTTATAATTATTTGGATTCCTAGCTATCAAAATCTACTAATTATGACCTACCTCGATTATTCCACGTATGAATTCCTTTTCTTATTTTCGCTGAACTACACTTGCACACTTCACTGTTATTTTTCAACTGTTCCCGTGCGTGAATATCAGCCAGAACCTAACCTCGGTTTCAGGCAACTTCTTCCCGATTTTAGTAAGGGATAATTCGTCTCTGTCGCCTGCTGTTTATTCAAATGTCCCGGGTACAGTCAATGTTTATGACCCTTGCTGTTTACTCTGCGTGCAAAGGATACGCGATGTGTCTAATTTAAGTCCCTGTCTAGACATCCTCAGTTTAAAACTATCTCATCTAACTGCCTAAGTAAAAGTTCCCCTATGCTCAATCTGTACCCTTATTCGGTTTTCCCGTGTTTTTCCCTTAAATCTATTTCGGCTACTTACTTGGATGTAACACATGTATAATTTAAAACCCAAAATACATTATATTTCGTTCTTCTAATTCGCTTTTTGTTTTTGCCTTCTTACAAACACTCCTCTTCACTAACCTGAAATATGAAAGAAAGGATTTTTGAAAGATGCGTTTTGTTAATTTTATTAATGTTTTCTTTTTCACTGTTTCAGATGTTGTTGCCTTCGATAATTCCTACAGCTACATACGAAGCAAAAAGATTTTATACAACATATCGATGACAGCGCCCATATCAGAATTAGTAAAAGGCGCTGACAATATTATTGAAAACGAAGTCACTGCGTTATGAAGTAGGAAATCTAATCTAGTGATATTTTGGGGTTTATTTCAGGATTATAATTATTTTAGGTCTATGCTATGCTATTAAAGATATTGAGTTGTAAAGGAATTTTGTACATAAAAAATTTCACTGTTAGTTAGCTTTAAGATTTGTAATTTTATATTGTGTAGGTAAATAAAACTTTACAAATGGATAAAATACATAGTTTTCTTGTCTCGGGCTTTTCCCCCCTTAGGAATTTATCTTTCCAAATTACCCTCATTTAGTCGTACAAGTATTCAGTTTTGCCAAGAATCTACGACACTTAATGCATCACGTAATAGTTAAATTAAAAAAGTGGAACAAAAATTCTTGGACCGAAACACTAGTAAAATTAGTTACTCATCTTACTTTCCACTTCATACTACAGGCTTAAGAAATTATTTTTAAACAAAACAACCCAACCGTGATACAATTAACTATTATACAATTAACACTGCAACATATATATATATACTGTAAATCGAAAGAATGGATCTTTAAAGGCGTCATTAAGTTTTAACATCTTTAATTTGGTCCTTGATTGGGGCCCATTGCATAACCTTGAGGTGGTGGACCAACTTGTCCCATTGGTGGCATTGGAGAATGCATCATTGGCCCCGGGCTTGATCCCACAGGTCCTACAGGAGATGGAACAATCTGGCAAAACAACATAGGTTTAAAACGATTGCTTTTAATAATGATGTAATATTACCTGATTACCAATCGGAGGCGGTGGTGGATTATCATTTGGAAGTGTTAAGTTCATCAAAAGGTCCCGAACAGCTGGGAACAGAGAGCATTCTCCATGTTGAGCAGCATATTCAGCAAATCTTCGCAATTGACAACTCGCAGCATTAGTTACAATGGAAGGGACCTGTTCTCTCCGTTCAGCAAGTTGTGTAATATTCGAACTGATGTCGTAGACCATGGGCAGAACTAATGAAGGACTATCTTTCCAATCCATTCCAGGATACGGAATCCGTGTTATTTGCAACTGGAAAAATTCGAATGAAATATAAAAATGTCATATTTCATATCATCATTATGAAATACTTACGAAGAACAATATTTTTAATCGGCAAATTAACACAGCTGGATTACCCACAGGAACAATTGGGGCTGCTGCAGGTGGAACTCGCATACAAAACTGTACGGTCCACTTCATATTTTGACCTAATTCAGGCATTAATTCTAGTCGCATTATCTGTATGAAATCCTTCAGAACCTGCGGAGGAACTGTTAAAGCTTTACAGAATCCATTAAGTGCATTTGGTCTGTAAGGCGGAACGGCTACTCGCAAATCAAAAAATTGTTCAATAACTTGAAGATCATCTGGATTCCATTGGAAGGGCTGCTTTCCATCTGGGGACGGTGCCGTTGGCATTAGCTGGCTAACTTTTATATGAAGCGATTGCATATGACTTTGATTAAGATAGACTTGACATTGCAATCCATCAACCTTGAAGAGGATGACACCAGGCTCATTTGAATTTAAGAGAGAAAGCTGAAAATATCAAAAATATTTTTGGGTTATTTTTCAAATATTTTTTATATTTTGTTCTTATGGTCTTTCGAATTGCTACATATTATTATATAATTTAATTTAAAATGTATAATCTGTTTCATTAATTTGCAGAATACAGAGAGAAACACGACGAGCGACTATAGACCCCCTTACTTCTTTGCTCGCACTACGACTAACCCCGAAGTTGCAATTTCAACGTTCAAACGTTTTATTATGCAATTTGTTTTTCAGTGCAAAACAAAGAGAACACAATAAAGAAGGAACAAATGCTTTTCGAATCAGTCTCCCCCGAACGATAGCCAAAGGTTCCACAGCGCGCAATGTATACACCTTTGGCGTGGAGTTTTATTACAGGAGCATATTGACCATCCCGAAAGGATTAAAATCTGGTTACTACAATCAATATTGAAATATCACAATATTTCCTCAATAAAGCTGATTTTTGATTTGGCATCCACAAAAATATAAGTCAATATTATTGCAGTTTTTCATGAATACCATAATTAATGCGATGATACTGCACACGGAAGAAGCCTTTAGAGAGTCTTTGTTATGAATGTATCATTAAATTTTTTAGTCCATCGTTTAATGAATCCAAGGCATTAGACGTATTAACAATGGAATCAGAATAAGCCTGAAAAAAGCGGCAATTTAGCTAGACACTAAAATCCTTCGCTTCGTGAAGTATGCTTAGATCAGAATTTAAAAGAAAGGGTCATACTGATAGGCATGATATAGTACGAACGATGTTGCCATCGTCAACATAACAAAGAATTTTCGAATTGGACAGTAACAAAGAGACATCATTTATGAAAATATAATAATAAAGAAAGAGGATCTAGGTGGCTGCCTGGCCTCACTCCAGATAAATTGCGCATCTCCCTGAATACAACACCAGGAAATAGCACTCGCTCGATTCGTTGAGATAAATAGGAGTCAGGCCATTTAACAAAACGCAATTTAATTGGAGGAATTCTGTGGTATATGGTTAACCCTCGTTGAAGTCAGTAAGAACGCCTCGTTGAAGTCAGTAAGAACGCCTCGTTGAGGTCAGTAAAAATATGATCAATCTCTTCAATACTGGCTAAGCAAAAATTTAAAAATTCAAGCGAATTAGTGGAAGTTCAGAAAAGGCTGTGTGGAAAAGATTGTAGAAAAGGCTTACAACTTCAGAGAGCAACGACTCAAAGATCTTGGCTATACATCATAAATTAACGATGTGTCTATAATTCAAAATAGAGCCTTTAGTGCTGTTCATGTGCATAGGAATTATAAGGAAGAGGTTCCAAGGTTTCGGAAGAGAGATAAGTCAAACAAATAAAAGGGAACAAGAACCAGAAGAATGCTATAGGATTTAACAAAATAAGCAGGAATATCATCGAGCAAATGACTTCTCTGTCTTATGGTCTTTTTTCATATTTCCTGCTCTCCTCGGGAATACTATCAACACAATCGGTCCCCAATCTTAATACTGACCACGCCATTTGCTGCTTATCGTCGGTTTTTGATCATTTAAAATATTAGTTTTACGGATAAACTGTATATAAAAAATCGCCTAGCAACAACGAACACAACCGGTCCGCATCCTAATACTGACCGCATCATGTGTTGCTTAACATAACTGATCGGGCGATTATCGCCTTAGTGTTTCACTTTCAATTGCGTTGCAAAGCTTTTCTGACTCGCTACCGAAGTTTCACTTCGAATTTAAATTGAGCTGTACGAAATAATAATAATGTCTACCCAAGCTAAACATACAAATTAAATAGAATATTTGTCAACAAGAAACATCGATGCTACCAGAAAAACAAGCCAGCACATTAAAAAATGTTACAAAATTCAATGTACTTACATTTTCTTCATTTTGAATATTGCGTTGTAATTGTCGACGCATGTAAACACAGCCTAAGAATCTTTCCAAAGGACTCATTTCCGGTCCAGCAATGTCCTTGTTTGGATGTGGACTTGGTCGGCAAAGTGTTTCTAAAGCTTCATGGGTTAATAATGTTGGAACAGCTCCAGCCCAGGAACGTGCCGGAAGTACCCTCGAAGCATGAGATGTAGCTGAAGGAGCCTGAGATTTATGTTCTGGACTTTGGCCTGGACGAGGAGATGGACGAGGCATACTAGGGGATCCTGGCCAATTTGAAGTAGCCGGAGACAGGGCAGTAAATGGGCTGCCATCAGTGTGACTCTGCATGTATGAAAGTGTGTTAGGACCAGGAGAGTGTGCCATAGGGCTTTGTTGAGGATTTAATGGTGATGAAGGCATTAAACTACTCGGAGAAGGATGGGGCATATGTGGAGCAGGAGGTGATGTCATGCTAAAATTGGGATGATTTTGCCCTATTGGATGAGGGCTAGCTGGAGTGTGTGGATTAGATCCTGATGGTGGAGTTATAGGAGGCGCAAATCTTAAACCGCCATCTCGTGGACTTTGAGGTCCTCGCATTCCACTTCCTAAAAAGGGTGATGAACTTCCGGTGCCTGCTCCATGTGAATCTTCCATTGCAATCGGTGATGGTGGATTATCATCTTCACTTTGGGATCTTCGTCTGTACACTGCACTTTCATCGACGTATTTGGAAAGGAAACCCTACACACAAAAATCATTAAATATCAATTTGTCTTTAAAACTGAGAGAAAAACCTTTAATCCTTGCGTAGGTGAAAATTCTTCTACCACGTTGCTTCTATCAAAACGGCTGTATGCACCATCCCTTATTGAAACTAATCCTCCACCTCGTAATCTAACTTCTAGACAGTACATTGCATGATATGAAAGTCTCAACAATGTAGGAGATTGTGGTAAAATACAAAATGTAAGAACTGGGACTTGCGGTCGCTAAAACCATGAATCATTACAAAACTTGTTAAGGAAAAATTATATAAATAACTTACAGGTATTCCGAGTTGAGGTATAATGGGTAACTTTGCAATAGAACTAAGAGGTTGATACGTTTCATGTAAGATATGCACGACATGTACTAAACTGTGGTGACGATTAAGATGCGACTGTAACTGTTCTCGCATCATTGAGTGCGCATTGATTGCAGATACTCCTCCAACAAATACCTTTTAAAGTATGTTAAAAATTAATATCATCCCAATACTGTTACTGTAAGGATATAATACCATTTTGAAACCTTTAATTTGAGAAGACCAGTAAATATTACAAGTAACTTCTTTGTTGGGCCCATAGGCTAATAACAGGTTTGTGTAGCTGTACGACTTGACGCTAACCATGCTATGGATATTATATTTTTCTGGAAAAGTTAACAACACTAAATTTTTTATTAAGTGTAAAATAAATATACTAGTATACCACTTTTGTAATGTTCGGCAAAGTCATACACTAAAGAGTATAAGTAAACAATTTTTGCCCAGTCTTTTAGTAAATCATCAACGGTTTTCACAAAGTCATTTGTAGATAGTTCGTAATGCAAGTAGACTGTCCGTCGGCTGCCTTGTTCTTTGTGATGTGTGCTCTGTAACGGAGTACTGAAGAAAACAAACTCAACAACCCAAGTGCGGCTTTGATTATTTTTATTCATCTGAGACCGTATTGATACTGACAGTAGCCTTTTTAACAAGTCGTTCCAGACATGTTTTTCAATCACCGGAGTTGAAATAGAGGTCTGTAAATTTAAATATAGGTTAAAATAAATTTTAGGCTTCTACGAATTAAATAAGCAAGTGCGCCGTGCAAAAGAAATATAAATGTGCCCTTTTAAAGTTCAGGATATTATTGTGTAAAATACAGAATATCCATATTTTTTAAATTATTTAATTTGCTTTCGTTCTTATCTTATTTAGCTTTATAGACGCTTTTTAAAAGATGCTATTGAAAATTTTGTAATGGATATTTCGCAATTTCCTGTTATCTAAAGCAATCATTATCATAATATTAGAGTATCACTACACTTTTGTTTTTGCTTTTGCAGTCAAGTGCAAATTGGATGTTAAATACTCTACTCTTGCCCTCTGTATTTTAACAGGAATATTGCAGTGTGTAGTCAAGCAAAAATACCAATAGTATTCCAAGAATCACTGAATTGCTAAGGCTGATATTTGGTGAATTTAACTATCTTCTGCCGAAATCATTGTATAGTTAAATTTGGGATATATAACATAAGCGACTATCTTATTTTCATCAATACTTCTGTATTGTGTGGTTGTATTGAATTTAACAACGAAAAAATTTATTTTTTAGAGTTTGAAAAAATTGGCTCTATATGTGATGCCAGTGAAATTATTAAAATGAAAAGGAGTTTGAGTTTTGACGTGTCAAGAAGCCTACATGAGCTTCACCGCCTTTCCACGGAAAATGGTGGGAGTTATGCTAATTACATGTTTTTTGGTTATTGTATGGCATGATTCTGCCTCAAGGTTTTCATACTAGCCTGTGACATGATGAGTCAGTATATGTAAAATGGAGAGGAAATCAACCAAAAAATTCGATTAAGAATGTCCAAACTGCTTACCTTCGGACAAACATTTTTTACAAATTCTTTGCTTCTTGATAAGATTTGGAATGCTAAAATTTTGCAAAATTTTTGGTGTGAACTCTCCAAGGAACCTATTATTAATGTTGTATAAATGTTTCGGTATGTACTATTTTCGTCAGTAGAATTGCCTCAACTACTGATATGCAGGTAAATCGCCGCGCCCTGTTATTTTTGTATTGTAACTTTCACAGCAATATTTTCGGATATTGTGTGGTTCACCTTGTTTTTTCCAATTGAGGAACACATTTTCGAATAGCTGAGTTGGGGTTTCTTCTTCTTGGAACATAAATTTTGTATATGAAACTTTTAATAGCCATTTTATGTGGTAACGGCACGTTGCAGCGAAGCATTTCCCACATCAAAATTTCTCAATTCACTTGAAAAGTTGTATTGTAAAATTTAAAAATATTATCGCAACAAGTGGAAACGAGGAAATTGATTTTGTACACTTACATATAATCGTAAATCTTTTGCTGAAAGTCAGAGATGAGCTGCACCAACTCCGACAGACGACGAAAGTCATTGTCGAGGTTTATTGTATTTTTTTTTAAATATTTATTTTTTGATAAGTTTGTTTTTGTTAACTCAAGTAGGAGAGTAGAAATCTTAGTATTAGTAAAATAAGCAGGATTAGTTAAGGACAAGGAATTAGTATGAATTATATTGGAAATAAACATTATTATTATTTATTATTATTATTACATTTAATCAAGCAGCAAAAAAGTTAAAATTAACGAAATCTGCGGTATATGACGTTGTAAACAAATTTAAACCTGGTTCCGGCTGCCCAAAGCGTCCAAAGTACCGAAAAATACAAACGAAGATAGGAGTCGAATTGTTGAAAAAAAACGAAAAGTTCATCCTAAGGCCTAGCAAAAAGATTTTGGATATCTACTACAACAGTGCGAAAATATAAATCAGCTGTCGGACTGAAGAGTTCTGTAATTGAAAAAGTGCCTAAAAGAAGCAAAAAAAGAATTGCGGCAGTCAAGCAATTAGCACAAAAGCCTTGTGAGAGAATTCCTTATTAAAATGCCTTCGTCGTGAGAGAGCTTTTTAAATGCCGTTCAACGGTGACCGGCACAGAAGTCAATGTGTTAACAAAAGCTCGAAAGCTAACTGTCCGTTCCACTTTATCATCTTTCTTAGGGGCTACTGTAACCATTCAATCGATCTGAATGAATGAATACCCGCTTACTGGAAAGTATGCCGAAATCGACTCCGCATCGAGTGTACTACAAACTCCGCATAAAGAAAATAAAATTGTGCGATGGTTGGTTAGTCAGGATAGTTTCAATGTTTTTATGTTTTTCTGTATATATTCAATAGTCTAGCACATTTAATGCCCACTGTTTGCGCTAAGTTCACGAAAAAAATAAAAAGTATATTGACGTTAAAGAAAATAATTTTCAGATTTATTAGTTTTTTTTTATCTTTGTGTCGCAATTAAGAAGAAATGAAAGAAATTTAATGGGATTTTATCAATTCTGGACTAAAACACTTCGAAATCAAAACAAAAGTTGCAGTTATATTGAGCACTGACGATCATAAAAGTCGTGATATATTTTCTATCTGTACTCCCTAGTAATATTCCGTATTATCTTTCATCAAAATGCACTTACGTCACCACACGACTAATAATTAGGTGAATATTGTCCTTTGATCTCTCGAACAATAAGTGCAATTTCATTTATTTACTTACGTAATTCGGGCTTATATCTCCAGATAAATTATTTTTGGAGTTTAAGTGTATCCCAAGGTACTTGAAGGAATCCACACTCAAAATTCTAACGGAAAACAAATTCTGAGAAGGTACATTGGTACTTGATATTTTGCTCCTTGGTTTGTATCCTTACCATACAAGCAGAATCATTCAGCGTTTTCTCAATTTTTATGATAATCAGATCATTTTATGCTTATCGTGCCCAATGACGAAAATTCATATCGGGTAGCGATGATTGGGCATGATAAGCTGTCGTTTTAGATCATGTTCTCATTTACGACATTTAATGGACAAAACTTTGTTTTCACTTCTTCCAACCGTGCATGTATTGTTTTAAAGTTTTCCAGTTACCTCGAGACCACCAGGCCCAAATCATTCGCAAAAATCCAGTTTACGGACCTTAACTTCGGGTTGTGTCGGACACCCAGCTAAACTTGACTAAACTACCAACAGGCCCTGCGCAATTTTTCACATTACTTCGGCTGGGCCTCTTGATTAGCTATCCAATGGAATTCTTCCTGTGGCCTTTCCTGGTTCTTTGTGCGGGGAGTATCTTTTACGAATCTGACAACAAATTTCCAGTAGTTCTCGCTCTCCAGCATAAGCCCCACTATACCCGGTGATAACCGGTCCAGTACCGACTCCACATCTGCTCTCCCGTCCACCCACCGGCTGCAGACAAACAGGGTATGCTTGGTCGTGTGGTCTCTGCCATCTCTACCTCCATCTGCCAAGTTTGTGGAGGTGGAGACTAGGCGCTTCCTATGTACCTGTAGCTTCATTTGACCGCTCTATGATTGGTTTGAGATCCACTGAATGTGGAAAGACTTTATATGCAATGAGTAATATAAAAATATCCCGAAAATTGCCATTTTTACTGACTGGATTAACGATGAAATTCTTTTCAATCGTAGGGTATTATCATCGAGTATGTAATAACAGAAAGACTTTCCAGCTCCTAACAAAAGCAATGGTACTTTTTCCCGACTTCCTGCTCAACGGTGCCACGTTGCAAAAAATAAATGCTTCTTCACATCTGCTGAGCAAAAAGTCGAGAAAAAGTGGCTACTGCCTGTGTTAAAAGTTGATAAGTCTTTCTGGGTCGACGGTATTACTTCTCACCACATGTTGTTTTATTTGAATGGAGTAGCTTCGGAGTTTAACCTCCCTAAAGAGTTCGTAAATTCGACGTGATTTATCGAACTGTCGAGTGATTCTAGAAGTCTAGAGAAGAAGAATTTGCCTTACATTCGCAGCCGACATGAAGAAAGAGAACATCCTCCACTCAGCTTTCTCCATTAATTCGAAACTTACCTTTGATCCCTGTTCATTTGAAGCACGAATAGTTCCAGGCTGCGGTAAGGACAGCAATTTCAATACCAGAGACGTTGCATTCGACTCGACCTGAAGACCACTGTGGGGTATATTTCGTTTTGAAAATTCTTTAGCTAAAGTTAGGAATGGGATTTTCTCGTCACACATTGCGACTACGTGTGCCAATTCTGGTATAAAATAAGCTGGATAAATGGTTTTTGCTTGCTTATTTGGAGGTCCTCCATCTTGAGATGTTGACTTCCGTTTATGTGGACCAGCATCTGAAAATACGCAATATGTGAGGCACCTGCAAAAATCGAATAACAACTGCAATTCTACCATCAACATGAGTTCCTGGCCCATGAGTAACTACGAATGTGTCAAATTCAATCAATTTTAGCAGTTTTATATACATTTTCGGCACATCGGTGGAAGTGTTATCTTCAGCGCTTTCAGTTTCAGTAGAGGAATATTTTACAAATCCTAAGTGGAAGGTGTATTCCATTTCACTGGGACAGCCTTCTTTTTCTTTTAGTTCAACGATCTGAAAGCAATAATCAATTTGGAGAGTTCAAATTCACTCAGATGTCTTGCTTACCAAAATAACATTAGGATGACGATGGAGCTTCACAAATATCTTATGCCGTCCTGGTTGCAGGAGTGGATTATCTGGACAATTAAGGAAAGTCAAATTTTCAACTGCAGTAGCAGGAAGATGCTGCAAAGTTTTTTCGCAACGTTTATGGGTAATCCAAAACCTAAAAAAATATTTCATTTTACAACCAAAATTTTTCATGTACAGCGGTTTACCTTAGCTCCGAAACCAGTTGTGGTAATTTACTGTGATCGCTGTTCAGAGCGGCTTGCATTTCGGGCATAATGGGACAGTCAAGATGCTTTGGAACATGACACCGAAGCATTCCAGTGTGGGTATCAACGGTTATATGAATTTGCTCGGCTCTTAAACAAGGGTTTAATACTGGTATCGTTAGGATAGCTGGAGCTCCTTGCAAATGGTCTAGAAGATTGGCACAATAACTAAACGGCAAAAAGATGAGAGAAAAAAGTTTACAGTCAACGCTTTTTAGGAAAGATTGAAATTCCAATTTTAGATCTCCAAGCCGCCCTAAGGACCTTATATAAACTGTGTGAACAATCAGTCGTTCCATTGAAAGGTGATCGGAACGTACTGCGCGATCAGCAACTTCTGAAGATTCCTATACAACACCAAATACATTCCCCTTTTCTGTTTTTTGAAATATATCCACATTTCTTACCTTAGCGCCTATGGAAGGGACGTGTATAACAGCTAAAGGTCTAGCATTTTCATTAGGATCACTTTGTACTGTAAGCCTGTACCCCAATTCTGACTTAGGGTCTTTGCTCGTGAGCTCTCGCCAATATGAGACAGTTAATTTTACACCGGGAATATATTCATCTACATGAATATTGTCGTCCAGTCGATCCATAATCAGGCGTAAAGTTTGCGTATACAACACCTCAAGTTGAAGTGATTGACAGAAGTAATGTAGGCAGCTATAAACTTCACCCAAAGCATTCTGATTGTCCACAAGCCGAGCCTGAATTAATTGGTGTATGTAATTCACTTGCAGCGGATGAACTAAAGCCTTGCCATCTACAAACATCTAAGTAAACATCTATAGGAGCAGCAGCGTAACCGACAATTACCTCCAGTTTCTTTGTCTTCCACTAAAATGTCTATATCTAGTAGCCTCCATGGGACGTTGGGCCCATCCCCCATAACTGTCAATGAAACTTCAAATTCATGCTCAACATGAAACGTAACTCTGCCGCTTTTTATCTGCAGAACAAACGAGCCTTACCACCTCCCATAGCATAAAGAAGACATTAAAGAACTTACCTTAAATCTTCTCATTTGTGGCAACAAATTGCCCGTCACCAGACGATGCTGAATTACTTGGTTCAATCTAAGGAGAGTTTGCTTCTTTTCGGCGGGTGTTATAGGGTCTGGTGGGACAATCCTCTCCCTTATACAAGCTGGTAAACGGTTAAATGTTCCAGTGGTTAAAACTTCTACAGCTGCTGGAATATGAAAGTTAGGCAAACGTGCACGAACCAAGTTCTCTCTTGCAATGCGGGCCAAAGTATCGGCTGTGTCAACAAACAACATCGACTGCTTATCCAGGAAGCTCATTATATGCTGGAAGTTGTAATGTAAAATGCAAAAACACTTTATGAGCTTATATGACGCTTACCGCCGATTTATCGACTTTGGAAGCAGAATTAGCCCATTTCACGAGAGCTAAAAGGCGAATGAAAAGTTGTCGTGTCCTTGCAGAAAAGTTGTATATCTCTATCTTCCGCTCCATGTCCGTTTTCCTCGGAAGCCTAGAAAGTTTAAAAAGCAATCATGAGTGCCCCTAGCCAAAAGTGAACCATAGTACTAACAATTCAGCCAGAACAGTCAAGTCATGGTATGTCCTCTGAATTATGAAATCTATCAGCATTGCTAGCGATATCGAGTTCGTTCTGGGTCCACCCTCCTGCCCGGAAGGTATATATCCTGCGACGGGCCCCTGCATACCTTCCAGTGGTTGAGGTGGCATCTTTCAAAGCCGGGTTATAAACGCACTTACTCAAAATATTGAACAGTAAACACTTGGTTTTCACTTCACAGGCAACCTACATTCTCATATCAAAACTTAATTAATCTAAATATGTACTTTTAAAGAAATTTCACGAGATCTAAACGAGCTACCCACGGCATAAATGCGAGAAGCAAAACACTCGGTTGCGAAATGACAACTTTCGCTGTCAAAAAAGGTCGAAATTGAATGGTCGAATGTCGAAAGTACCAGTTCTTTCTACTAACTTCCCACTTTCATTACAGCGGTACCTTTTCAGATCAACGATGGAGCTGAATTCAAATTGTGGCGCAATTTAAATGTAATAAAAGTAAGTAATTTCTTGTTAACGTGTTAATTGTCACAAGTAGGGAAAAATTCGGTAAATGGTCCGTTAAATTTTCACATGATATGATGAAATTGCAAACTACGATGAAAAACAATGAAAATTTATAAAGTTAATGTTTGAATATATGTTAAATGATTGTATTCCAGAAGATTTTAGTAATTGCTCTTCCAACGAGTATAAAAATTCTGTTAGCGATAATTTCGGATATTGTAAAGAAAAATCCCTACTAAAATGAGGACAAAAATCACACAAACGATCTTCAAATACGTAGGTGCATACAAAATTAACGGTAGCCCTCGTATAACACGGAAGTTACGTCCAGCTTTATCACAAACTAGTTTACACGAGGCTAATCTAATATACAAAATACATTCCAAACGACCTGTTTTCAAGTAATATACAAAATTTCAGTGTAGAATATTTTACTGTTTGTCTAGTTACAAACAATGGTCACATTGACTTACTATGATCGAAATTATATTCCTTTCCTACCTTGAGAAGGAAAAATCTAATCATCTGGATATTTTTAAAAAGTATGTCACTTAAATTTAATATTGCTACCAAGGTTTTACACATTTTGAGCGCCACGAAGTCTCGTTTTCTTTGAAGCTAAAAACTCAAGTCATTATTACCTCTTACTTCTGTACCAAAGAAAAGACATAAAATATATAATCAGCCTTAGGCTGATTACTTGATACCCTATGTGATGTAAATATAATTCATCTCATAAAACTCTATAAAATTTTAGAGTGATAGGTTGCTTCCTTTTCGAATTACATCCAATAATCTGGAAATTCAATATGGCGGCCCGACCAACGAGTGGGGGAGATGGCTTATTTTTGTTTTTCTGACTTGGAAACCCATAAAACTCATCTGTACAAGCTTTTAAAGTGATAGGTTGCTTCCCTTTCGAATTATGCCCAATAATCCAAAAATATGGCGCCGAAACCAAGGATTGGGGTGACGTGGGCTATTTTCGTTTTTCCGACTTGAAGTCTCATAAAATACATCTATACAAAATTTCAAAGTGATAGCTTGCTTCCTCTTCGAATTATGCCCAATAATCCAAAAATCCAATATGGCGGCCCGACCAAGGAGTGGGAGAATATGAGCTATTTTCATTTTATTGGTTAAGCGTCTCATAAAACTGCTCCTTACTAAATTTGAGAGCTATACGTTATTTCCTATTTGAATTCTATCCAATAATCCAAAAATTCTATATGGCGGCCTATTGAAGGAGGGGGGGATTCGTCCCATTTTCAAACTCAGATCTATAAATTTTCTGA
>QYTT01078916.1:0-10698 GCA_006980735.1 Dasypogon diadema | reverse complement strand
TATATATATTCTATTACCTACTGGCTTGTTTTTTATTATAATGGCTAAAAAATGGCACGTAAAATGTTGCATTAGTAAGTGCCTGTCCACGACAAGTAAATTTCCAGGAAGGAAGTTTTTTTATTTCCTAAGAAGAACTGTGTTTTATAGAATAAGTGGATTCATGATTGTTATGTGTCAAGGTATTTTGAATAAATTTTGTATTTTGAATAAACAAAAACCCTATATTTGTGAATTACACTTTAAAGCTGAAGACATTGGAAATCGAAAATTTAAAAAACGAGTTTGCCGAAATTAATGTTGCACTAAGATGAGGAAATTAAAAACACTTCACCTCACATACAGTGGATGACGCTGACGGTAAAGATGAAATTGGTTCAGGAGTACAAGATTTAGAAAGATCTGCCCTCCTTGTTAATAAGTGCGATTCGGTGAGAACTTACTTACAGTCCTCTAATGATGAACCCGGTTGTAGCGATTTTTCAATTGAAGAACTAAATCGGATGTCTGGATTTGTTACTAGTAATGCTCATGAATCGCAATTAGCCGAGTCGTTTTGCACTAATTGTGAAAAAAGTCAAAAAATCATTCAAGTTTATCAAAAAAAGAGCACGGAACTGGAAAGAAAATTGAAATCAAAAAATGACCAAATTAAGAAGTTACAAAAAATGATTAAAAAATTAAAGCAAACTTCGGCAGGAGAAAGGTCCAAGGTCGAGATAAAAAAATTATAAATTAAAGGCAAGTACCACGATGAAGGCAATCAATTCTTCGGTTGCAAATAAGAATAGTAAAACTTTTGCGAATAATAACTAATAACTAAAGGAACTATATAACAGAAATAATAGCAACGCGAAAACTGATAATAATAGCCATTATAAATATAAGACTCCCAATAGAACCCACAACTTCCCAAATTTCCACTGAAACAACACTATGCAAACCGCACGTCCCCAATACACACCTTTTCATAGCTCACAACCTTCCCCAAACTTTACTCCCGGTGCAGCAAATAGCAACTTTCAATATAGACCATCACCATTCCAAAGAAACTCCCCCAGAAACTCTCCTTTAGGAGATTCAAATGCGCAAAACCAAAATGACAGATTTCCACCACCGGAATCTATGGATATCTGCAAGAATGAGCTTCTAACATTTGAACAACAACACCCACAGTTGCCTTCTTCCAAACTTCAAAATTTTCTTTTACAAGCCCCACGCATCAACTACCACATATCATAGTAGGTAGCAATATTAGACTATTAAAAAACTAAAAACTGATACATTAGTTAAGTTTATTTCGCCAGATTTCTCAGATTTTGTTTTCTCTGCACTAGTCGTTTTTTCGCATGAGTTCCCGCACAACGGACTTCCAAGAAACAATTCGAGCTTAGTTTTTATTAAAAGGAATTGCGGCCAAGCATTCATAATATACATTTTCTTTAAACGCATCTTTCAGTAGAGTTTCTGTATTCATTTAGTGCAAACCTCAACAGGCTTCTTAAGCAGACAATTGTTGTGAGTTAATTTTTTTAGCGATTATAATGAGCTTATTGTCCCCTCGGATTTTTTTTATAACTTTACAAAGTTTTTTGCCGTAACTACTGGACGGATTTTGTTCCGGTTTCCATGATTAGATAGGTGAATTCACAGTGGAAGTTCAAATATATAATTGAGTGTTAAATCTTTAGTACAAAAATTCGCCGCTGGAGGTAAATCTATTTTTTTCATTGGAGGGGGTAAGATGGGTATCGTTGGAAAGGTGATGAAGGGAGAAATAATATTTATTCGGGGACTGCAGTTCTAAAATGTACCCGACGCGCAAGAGTCGTTTGAAAGTGAATTGTTTTTTCCAATAACTTTTTTTAATCGCTGAAGGATTTAAATGTAGCCTAAATAGAGGGGTGTGTGACATACTGGCATTAGATTTTTATGTAGTTTATGTTATTGGAATCTGTAAGAAAAGGGGGGTCACCGATATATAGGGTGGTTTAAAATTTTAAAAGTTCGAGAAATTTTTATTAGATTTGCTTATATCTTTGACATATTTTCGTCTATTTTAATGAAATTTTGTAGGTGGATGAGGGGTAAGAATATCTACTAGCGTGTGTAAAAATAATTTCAATTTTTCTAACTGTTAAGGTATGGCAATCGATATCGAGTCACACATCCCTCTTCTACATGCACGCTCTGTCGTGCACACGACCTAAGTTTAGTTCACTTGTAACCTTCACAACGAATAAACGTTCTTTCTTAACTTAAATACTTTGGACTATTTTTCACGCGAGTTAAACCGGCCCATCCCTGCTGCATCCTTTAACAGGTTATGCGCCCAGGCTGCTCGGTAAAAACTCGTGGAATTATTTAAGGTTAAAAAAGGTCTTTTGTCAACCGGCGGATTTTGTTTTTTTGTTCTTTGCTAAACTGACGCGGTCGGACATGTGAAGATAAAATGACGGACATAGCGGACAAGTATAAGGTGCCGCTCTTTGACGGAACAAATTTTGATAATTGGAAATTTCGAATGGAAGTTCTCTTGGATGACTACGATTTGTTGGACCTTCTGAAAGAACCGCTAAACGAAAGCCTGCAGGAAATAGCAAACTCGAATTCAACCACTGAAGAAAAGGACAAGAAAAAGGAGGCGCTAAAAAGAAAAGATCGTAAGTGCAAATCGCAAATAGTGCAACGTGTTGCGGACAGTCATCTCGAATATTTAAAAGACAAATTAACGGCGTACGACACTTGTGCGAAAGGAATTGTTGTTTCTAAAATTCAATCCCGCAAAGGAAGAAATGGAAATGCATTTGCAAAAATTTGATCGGCTGATACGTGATCTTAGATCTACGGGCGCAAATTTGGAAGAAGCCGATATCGTATGTCACCTTTTATTTTCGATGCCCAGTGATTACGATTCTGTGGTAACGGCTCTAGAAACTGTTTCTGGAGATAACCTAACTCTCACGTTCGCGAAAAATCGGTTGCGCGACGAAGATAAAAAACGCAGATCGAGACAGACGAAATCAAAATCGGAAGCTCCGCCATCTGTAGCCTTTGTTACTCCGAATAATGCAAAAGGAAAGGCACAAACTAACACAGCACAGTGTCATAAGTGTGGGCGTATTGGGCATTTTAAATCCCAGTGTCACGCAAAACCGCAGTACAAGGGCAAACACGTTGAGCAAAAAAAGGCTCATGTGGCAACACAAAACTCCGAAAACAGCAGTGAGAATGTATCTGCATGACAGCACGCCAAGGCTCTACAACTGTCAATACAACGTGGTGCTTGGATTCTGGAGCATCTGAGCATTTGATTAAGGATAAAAAGCACTTAATAAATGTCCGCAAGCTGGAGAATCCGCTTACAATCACGATCGCGAAATCCAACGAAATACTCACAGCAAATGAGACCGGGGACTTGCGTTGCAGGACGTTGGTAAATGGTAAACAAAATAACCTAATTATTCGTAATATTTTAGTTGTTCCAGGACTTGAAATGAACTTGCTGTCAGTAAGGAAGATGGAAATAAACGGATACACTGTAACCTTTAAAAATGGACAGGGTATAATTACTAAGGGCAATCAGGCTATTGCAATAGCAAATAGGGCTAACAAAATATATGAAGTGGAACTCCTTAACGACGACGAAACGGCACACATCGGGAGAGAAGAGGAAAAGGCGGAACTCTGGCACTTGGCCACATCAGCTCTAAGGGACTGAGCAAACTCACTCAAATCGTGGATGGAATTTCGTCGAACCTCAACAAAAAGAAGTCAGCTGTCTGCGAGATATGTGTCAAAGGAAAGCATGTCCCGCATAACCAAAATCGACGCAGAGCTTCAAGACCACTTGAACTCGTTCATTGTGATGTCAGTAAAACCAATTTCGTGTGACGGTGCAGGATACTTATTGACATTCATAGACGACTTTACACACTTCACATTTGCGTATATGCTTAAAACAAAGTCTGAGGTTTCCCAATACTTTAAAAAATATGAGGCAATGGCAACAGCACATTTCAATTTAAAATTATCCCGTTTTAAGCCCAGTATGCAGTTCGAGCGAAAATTTCGATATCCTGTTGGGCATATAAATGGAAAAACATAGTGTAGAGTTAAGAGTGGAGACGGAAGGTCTTTCCGCAAACTAAATTTAAATACAATCATTTTATTTATTAAATTTATTATTTTAGTTATTAAATAAATTTTTATCTTATCTTTAAAATAAATCTGTCACTTCTGTCAAAATTTCGGTGCGAAATAAATGACCGGGCACATAAATCGTTGAGGAAAAACTCTCCACAGCACATCAAAGTGCCATTTTCAACCTAGAATGCTAACTAAAATTTTTCGCGTGAGCAGCGTACCACTTTGCGAAATCGGAACCAAAAATTTCGGTGATACTTTTCGGTTGGATTTTTTTTACATAGGTTTGGTATAGGAACCGAAATTTTCGCTCGAACTGCATACTGGGCTTTAGATGTGATAATGGAAGGGAATACATCCCGAAATCCCTCATCGATCACTTCGAATCCAGAGGAATTCAAGTAGAATTCATCGTTCCATATACTCCGCAGCAGAACGGAGTGGCAGAGCGCCTTAACAGAACAATCATGGATAAGGCAAGGTGCATGATTCTGCAGTCCAATCTACAAAAAACCTTCTGGACCTACCTTATCAATCGTTCACCGACGGAAGCGCTAAAGGACAAAACGCCAGCTGAACTTTGGTTTGGAGTAAGACCGAAGTTAAGCACAATTCGGACGTTCGGATGTCAGGCTTATCTCTTGATCCCGGAGCAGCTCAATCCTGGAAAGTTAAATCCTCGTTCAAAGGACGGAGTCATGATCGGATATGCGCCAAACGGCTATCGTTTATGGCTACCAGAAGAGAATAAAGTTGTGCTAGAAAGGGACATCATCTTTGATGAGTCAAAATTTCCATCCCATAAACAGAAGACAATCAGCTGCAGCTGGGAAACTAACTCAATGCCATTCGATGAAGAGGATACTGGAGGGGCTATCAACGGAGAAGAATTTAAAATACAGGAACCCGAAGAAACAATTACTGATACTACCAACAGCTCAGACTCGGAAACTACGGTAATTGACGTTGGAAGATTAATGCCAAACATGACGAACACACCACGCCGATCAACAGGTGAGCGGAAAAGACCTAAACATCTCGATGACTACACAGTTCTTGCTCTAAACGCAGAAGCTTTTGTAGACGAAGTACCAAACGATTATAAGGATATCGATGGTCGAGACGATCGAGTGGCTACAGGCAGTCTCAGAGGAGATTAAAGCCCTAAAGCAAAACCAGACTTGGAAGTTAGTAGAACTGCCACCTGGAAAGAGAGTTATTAGCAGCAGGTGGGTTTTTCGTCTTAAAAAGGACGCGAACGGAAACCCAAAATAATACAAAGCCAGGCTAGTAGTCAAAGGATGCTCGCAAAAGCCCGAAATTGACTACACTGAGGTGTATGCACCTATCGCGAGACTAACCACCGTAAGGATTCTGATGTCAGTAATCAATGAAGAAATTCTATACGCGAAGCAGTTAGACGTGAAGAACGCATTCTTACACGGTATCCTAAAAGAGGAAATTTATTTAAAAACCCCGGATGAAATTAAAAAAAAAAAAAGAAAAATCTTGTGTGCAAGCTAAACGGGGCACTTTATGGACTGAAGCAAGCACCCCGAGTGTGGAATGCACGATTTGACAACTTTGTAAGGCAAATCGGATTTCAAAAATCTCCACACGATCCCTGTCTCTACACCCAAGTGGAAAGCAAATGCAAGATTTTTATTCTATTATACATTGATGAAATAATACTTGCAGGAAACAATAAAGAAAAACTGCAGGAAGTCAAGTCTGATCTGGAAAAGGAATTCAAAATGACAGATCTAGGAGAGCTGAAGTGATTTCTGGGGATAAAAATCGACCGAAATAAGGATACTATGTTTCTCTCTCAATCGTCATATGTAAAGAAATTGTTGAAACGATTCGGAATGAACGAATGCAAAGGATCGAAAACGCCTATGGAAGTTAAGGCCATCGAAGGACCAAGCTCGGTATCAGACGAAATCGAAGGGAAGAAACCCTACAAAGAGCTCTTAGGATGTCTCATGTACTTGACATTAACTACACGGCCCGATATCAGCGCTGCTGTGAATATTTACAGCCGTTTTCAAAGCTGCGCAACTGAAAGGGAATGGATATTTAAAGCAAACAACAAACTATGGACTCATCTATAAGCGAAAAGGACTTCTACCACTTGTAGTTTACGCCGATTCGGACTGGGCGGGATCGTCAGATAGGAAATCTACCACAGGCTACTTACTAGAAGTCTACTGGAATGCAGTCAGCTGGACTACGCGGAGACAGACAACCATGGCCCTATCTTCAACGGAGGCCGAGTATGTTACCTTGACGAGTGTGGCGGCGGACCTGATTTAGCTTCGGAACGTGCTTGAAGATCTGCTGGTTACTATCGAGAACCCAATCACTATTTACGAGGATAATCAATCTTGTATTTATCTTCTAAATAAATGGGAACACAAACGTCTCAAACACGTGGACGTTAAATATCATTTTGTAAGGGACCTAGTAATTGAAGGAGTCATTGACGTAAAGTACATCACTTCAGAAGAACAAAAGGCGGATTTACTGACCAAAGGGTTGGCCAAGACAGCATTTGAACGCTTGAGGATGCTCAATGGAATGTGTTTGCCAGATTTTAATGGACTCTCAATTGAGGGAGGAGGGGTGTTAAGGTATGGCAATATCGAGTCACACATCCCTCTTCTACATACACGCTCTGTCGTGCACACGACCTAAGTTTAGTTCACTTATAACCTTCACAACGAATAAACGTTCTTTCTTAACTTAAATAATTTGGACTATTTTTCACGCGAGTTAAACCGATCCATCCCTGCTGCATCCCTTAAAACTAACAAAAGTTTCAAATTTTCGGTTCGAATTCATCAAATCATATCCAGGATCCTCTTGATAAACCCCATACACCACCATATATATGAATTTTTTCTGTTTATCTTTTTCGCGTTATAACGAAAAAACCGATTTCTAAGGGAAATCACGAAAAATTCGCTTAAAAATTAGGGGTGTGAAAAAATATTTTTCTTTTTACTCTTCAACTATTAGCCGGATCGAGATGAAACTTTTACAAAAACATGTATAATCGATTATAGATGCGAATTAATACCCGTGTGTTAGATAAAATTGATTACATTTTCCATTAATTTCATAGAAGCTGTGAAGGAGTTTTTCTTATATCTCCTAAGATATTAGCACAATTGAGATGCGGTTTCTGAAAAATTACTTATCAAATCTAGAGAATTACCGTAAGAAAAAGTATTAACTATCTGGACATATGACGTCACAATATGTACTAAGGCGGTAAAAAGTGGGAAAATTTGTATTTATTTTACATTAAAAATTGAATATCTCAGGTAAATATTTACCGATTTTCAACATTCTTTCCATTTTTTACTTTGGTAATTTTTTGTGATTTTTTGAGGCCATTCCAACTTTTATTTTTGTAAAAATGTAGAAAATTGGGCTGAAATTTTGGACGAAAATTTAAATTGTGCTATTTTGGTGTCTATATTTTGGCGGGGGTGCTGTTTGCATACACTTTCATTAGAGGGTCATGAGAGGATTGTAAATACTGAGTTTGGTTAAAATCGGTTGATATTAGGGTGCAAAATCTGATGGAATAAAATTGGAGAATTTTTGGAGGTAAACTGCCACCTGCGGATTGGAATGAAAGTTTGTGAGTCTCTCTCTTGAGGATGAAACTCACAGTCCTTAGCTTCCCACTATACTTTATTTAATTACTTATCACAATGTTCAACCACTTTCCCTACATACCTAATAAAGAACAAAAAACCCAAAACATAATCTGTGGTGATTTTAACACAGAATAAAATAAAGAAAATACATATTCAAAATTCTTCAATATACCATCGATTAATAACGAAAGCAGTACAAAAATTAATACTCAAATTGATGGTATATTTTCAGATTTAAATTTAGAATATCAAAAATCTTAACATTTTTTAGTCACCATGATGCTATACAAATATAATGGTAAAATTAATTTAACCTACTTACTACTAACAGAATTCAAAGCCAGTTATGTGTGTAAATTATTGTAAATTATTTGACAATCAGCTGATCACGTGTATATTTTTTTATTCTTTGAGAAAGTTTTGTTGGATAAAGACGTGGATTGAGGAAGATCCTATAAAAAATCTATTATTTCTTCCATTTTTATTGTTTATTGGATACACTGAGCCAAAAAAACCCGAAAATCACAGCAAACTGACATTGATATCTACCTTTTTTGTGTGCGTGCAACCTGACGACTTTAGAGTTGGAACGAGTTCCGACCTAAACGATCAATCGAACGAATTTCTGCCTTTTGACAGCAGTTAGGTTGGAACTGTTAACACACACATATAAAGAAATTAGAGACAGTTGATTGAATGGTGATTGTTTAAAAGAGGCCAGTTTTGAGAAAAAGTGGCTGTGGTGGAAGTTACCAATTTTAAATTTTATTCACTTTAGGTGAGAGTTGTCAATATCCTCAGATTTCAGTCGTTCGAAAATTAATGTAACTATAGCTTACTTTAACAAAACTATGGAAGTAGATAAGGGTGACTACAACTACGACTATAGCTACGTTTTCAAACGCGCTCTAAGAAGACTTGGATGGAATAGGGTCTGCATTATAAGGAAAATGTTACATTTACTTTAAAAATGGGGATCGAAATGGCAGATCACAAGAAAAACAAAGTTATAAGCAATGCATTTGGCAGCTGAAACTCTCCTTAACCTGACCAGTTTCATTGAATTGAACGAATGTCGACTCAACTCGAGTTCCCATTTTCACTAACCCGAGTGAAATGCAGATTTAACCTTGCATGGAAACATACTAAATATATGTGCCATGTAGTGTTCTCTATTATAGCGAGTGAAGCGAAAGATGCATGCGATGCTCAGGGCCTATTTTAATCCAAGTCTTCGTCTCGTTATTACAATTCAAGACACCAGCAAACAAGCTAGCTTGTCTTGCCTGGCTGCATGATTAAGGCTAGTCTGTCTACTAGGCGAAAATGAATGTAAATTTATATTATTTTGACTTTAAGCCATCTGATTTTAGTTGTAAAGGTTATAAACTTATTACAAATAAAAAATAAGACGAAAATATGTGCGATTTACTACTAGAAGCTATTCATAATTTCCATTAGTATGTTTCCATGCAAGGTTGAACCCGAGTTGAACCCGGGTTAGTGGTCATGGAAACTCGAGTTGAGTCCAAGTAAACTCCACGAAAAAGGTCGGGTTGAGTTGGGTTTAGAATGCATTTTATGAATGTGAATAGTTTGGAAGAAAAATATATATTGACTGCAAAAAGCATAGGAGAAAGGACATTTTTTAAATTGTGAGAACTGAATTGGAAAAAAGGGGCATATCGGACAAATGCCGGCTGTCAACTCAACTCCACAAGTGCTCATGGAAACACTTTAGGTTAAGCGGCCATTTTATAAACTCAACGAAAACTCAACTCCAACTCAACCTTGTGCATGGAAACTAAATACATCAAGTCAAGTGAATTGTTGACTTGACGAAGAGTTATTCAAATTAACTAAGCAATGTTGCCAAGACATCTGACGTCAATTAGTATGTTTCCATGCAAGGTTGAACCCGAGTTGAACTCGATCCAGGTCATGGATCGAGTTGAGTTTCGTTAAATCTAAGAAAACTTAGAAAACTCCACGAAAAAGGACGGGTTGAGTTGAGTTTAGCTACGACATTTGTAGCTTTTTGTTTATGTTTTGTTAAAAATGGCGGCCGGGCGAGTTTTTTGGACAGAAAAAGAATGCATTTTATTAATTTGAATAGTTTGGGAGAAAAATATATTAAATTAAATTGACGGAAAAGACATTTTTAAAATTGTGAGAACTGAATTTGAAAAGAGGGGCATATCGGACAAATGCCAACTGTCAACTCAACTCCACAAGTGCTCATGGAAACACCAGGTTAAGCAGCCATTTTATAAACTCAACGAAAACTCAACTCCAACTCAACTTTGTGCATGGAAACTAATGTCGAATTTCATTGATTCCACGCGTGGAGAGGAATACACTTTTTCTAGCAGAAAACCGGAGTTTTCCAGCGGTTTTAATGTCAAACTCCACTGAAACTGTTTCATTGATGTCCACTGCAGGAAAAAAGTGGAGAAAAAGTGGGCTTTCAGTGGAATTTCTTCCACTGAGAATATCTTTCGTGGAGCACACACACAAGTAAAGGCCTTCGCCTTGACACTGCTGTCAAGTTGATTAAATCCTGTCAAGCAAGAAGTGTAGTTTTTTAGAAATTTTATTGTAAATAATTTGTAAATTATTTAAAAATTGTGTAAAAACGTTGAAAATGGACATTGATATTATACAACAAATCTTGAATTCGTCTTCCTCTTCCTCATCATCTGAGGAGTCTTCAGATTCCTCTTCCTCTGAATCTTCAGAATCATCTTTTGATATGGATGAAGAAGCTATTTTGGATTTGTTAATGCAGGAACCCATTCAGAAGAAGCGTATAGAGAATTTCGTCGAGGAAGTCGTCCACAAATATACTGAGCATGAGGTAAGTAGATTATTTCTATTAGAA
>QYTT01078914.1:0-14976 GCA_006980735.1 Dasypogon diadema | reverse complement strand
AGACGTTAGCATAATCTGTAAAGCCATGGGATTCAGCAGCATTAAGGTTATTTGAGAAAATCGTCGCGTATCCCGTTATTATATTCCGCTCTATTCGAGTAACGTAGTCAGTTGTTGATGTAGCAATTTTCTCTCAGGCTTTCACAATCGCTCTTCGATGTTTAGTTCCGTATCTAAAATAGCTCCCAAATACTTAGCGCTGGAGGATCACCCATTGAGCTTAAGGAACTTAAATTATGACATGATGAAAAGCACCAATTTTGCCTTGTACGGGTTAATGCTGGGTCCACAGCTCGTGCCCAGATGCATATTATATTTTCCGAAGAGCGTTCCCCATGATTTCGGTGATTAGGAAGCAAATATTCCACCTTAATTCTCTCTCTGTCCAACATGTTTAATACGATTATCCCATGTATAGGATAGATAATTCCTCACTGAAGTGTTTCGTTAGGCACACATTTTGTTATAAGCACGCTGCCTAGATCCGACTGAATGACTCTTGCATTTACCATTGACAGAGTGCAATTACTAAGATCTCTTTAGCACCTACCTCGTTGAATGATTCTTAAAGGAGTTTTGTATCGAGGAAGATGCCTAGGATCCATTGTATATAATGGAATAGCTTTTTCGATTGTGCTCCAACGGAGTAATATCTATTGAATATTATGAGTGAGGTAATTTTCTTCAAACCTGGCTCCATGATGGCTTTCTGTGTAATCACAGCTGTGAGAGACCTGGTGTTATCCTGATACTGACCAACATTGGATATTTCCTTGACAGCTCCGAGACAACTTTTATGAGCTGTTGCGAGTACAAGTCTTTCGTAATATTTTTCTCTGGGCTCAGCAGCTGGTACCAAACGAAGATGATCTCCTTGATTTAGGAACACTTTCTAGTAGGCAGTTGGCCAATTACCACTGGTATGTTCACCTGCTGGTCGCATAGAGTATCCATTTTTCGAAGTTACAGTACAATTCAAATATACTTGAATTTCATTTTGCAATAGAAACGAATTGCAAGTGCTCGCACCATGTTGTCTGTTGACCTCGGTAACAGTATTTACACCTATTGATCCAAATATCTCTTCTTGCTCATTTGCTGCAAATAGCGGCTAATGATTCACTTGTAAACATTGTATTTGGTCATTGGTGGCACATACGTCGAGAAGCTATTTTCTGGTAGCTGGTCGTCATCTTCGAAGGACTCTCTATTCCCTTGCAATTCCTTGACTATAGAGAAGGAGGAACGTTGCATGCTGCCGTTGAACTGTCTACGCAACTTTCCTAATTTCTCTGACCTGTGTCTAGTAGAATATTTCTATAGGACTCAAGTACAGCAAACCTTTTAAACATGTCTTAGAAAAACCTGTGCGCATACTCTACCCTCTACATATGGAAGAGAAGAGCCAATGAGAACTCACAAAAATCCAACCAAATGTGATGAGGAAGTTAGGCAGTAAAAGGAAGAACTAAATTGTGAAGCACAATATAGATAACCTTTATAGCTGTTGAACATTTGAACAGTTTAGTCACTTTTGCAAATTAATTTTTGTCTTACGCTGTCTAATAAATTCTCGGACTTTACATATTTAAAGAAATATCAAAATACCGGGTCACGTGACCGATTTTTACCTTCACAATTATTGTCGCTTTGTTTTTCCCAGATTTTCAAAAGAGGCCGTAAATATTCTCGAAGCGAAAGGCAATAGTATATTTGCAGAAGATGAACATGTCGTCGTCGTTGTCGTTGTCGTCGTCGTCTCTGAAGAACAATGTTAAAAATTTATTTCGGATTTCAAGTGAAAAGAAGTGCCTTGAGGGAGATTTATTGGTCGCCATTCGGCAGAATAAATTGAGTTACTTAATTTTGTTAGTGAAGAAGCACTTTCCACGATTAGTCATTGCGATTTTTCCTAATTGCTTTTCGTTTTTTTTTAATTTCCCGTTTCCGTTTTCATTTTGATTAGCATGCATTCATCACGGAGAGTGTGTGAATATCGACGTAACCTTTTAGTCTAGAATTTGTGAGTGCACCAAGTAAAACGACAGATACAAAATTGAAAGCGGAAAAAATTGAGAATGAAATATTTAAAGATTCCTAGGCGAGTAGGAAAGAGAAAGAATAAAATAAAATAGTTTTAGATGAGAGAATTTTTAAAAGTAGAAGTGTTACGAAAACTTGAAAAGCTCAAAAAGCTCAACGAAATTTTACCACCTGACAACAGCATCGCTATCTCCTGCTTCGGAGCGGGTGGTACCGTGTGAATCATGCAACAGCAACAATCGTCCGATCTGCAGCACTCGCGTTTGGGTCAACAGCAGCAGCATCAGCAGCATCAACAGCAGCAGCAGCAACAACAACAACAACAACAGAATGGTTCGGTAGCGACAGGACCCCCGGGTGGAGGTGGAGGTGGTGGTGGTGGTGGTGGTGGTGGAACAGCTCCGAATTCTCCACCCGGCTCTTATGGAACAACTGGGAAACGTGCGCAAATAAATGGTGGTCGGTTCGATTTCGAGGATGGTGGAACCTACTGCGGTGGCTGGGAGGAGGGCAAAGCTCACGGTTATGGCGTTTGTACGGGACCAAAACATCAGGGCGCCTATGCCGGTGCTTGGAACTATGGTTTTGAAGTTTCCGGAGTCTACATATGGCCCAGGTGAGTAATTTTCAATTTACCTAACTTTTTTTTTCTGTAAACAAACACCACGAGTTTCATCTCCTTTTGCCAGCAGCTAGAACTCAGCCAAGTTGAAAGGTCCGCAATTTCACCCTCATTATCAAGTTCGCAAATATAAATGATAAAACAGCAGTTGTGTACCCAAAAATTCAAGTGAATTAAATGCGGCCATAATGGAAATCATCAAGGAAGAAAATCGTCTTTTAAATTACTTTCTGACTTGGGGTGACTTTCCATTCCTGGCGTAGTATATTAAGTTCCCGGTTCCTTTACCCAGAAACTTCCCTTTGAATCTTTGTGCTACGTCGTCTTTTGAAAATGTAGCTTTCGTCTACTAGGCCCAATCAGCCTTTTCCGCTGTGTCGGATGAGTTCTTGTCGTCGTCGCTGTCGACACATTTCTTCCTGGAAAACAAATTGAAGCATCCTAGCTCCAGGTTGAGGGCCACTTGGGATGGTTGCTCAAGTATCCCTTCTGTCCTTGAACGGCTTTATTGCTTTTTCAATTTTTACAAGATATACAACTGTTTTTCAATCAATCATGGCATGCAATTTCGCAGTGATATCGGAGTTACTTGAAAATTTCTTATGCTGACAGCATCGTTCCAGATGTGTTGCTGTTTAATGTCTGTAGAATTTTAAGCATTTTGTAAGAAAGTGTCCTGGAAATTTGAAATCGTTTTCTCATGTATATGTATCTTTGCTTTTACGAATTGTAGGGGATTGAGTTTTTCCTTGTTAGATATGAAGAAGTAGGTCAAATGTGATGGGAAAACTGCGTCTGGTTTCCGTGAATCCAAAAATTATTTCACATTTGCTTTTCAACGTATTATATAGAGCCTATCTAAAATCCTCCGAAAACAGGTTATTCAGAAGGCATACAATTGTTTGTCAAAAGATATGTTTGATGATGAGTTTTCTTATTTTGGATTAAATCTAAACGTATCTTACAACATTTATCACACTCAAAAGATGTTTTTCCATCATACTGGAAATTTTTCCATGTTCAGCCAATTCCTAAATAGGGAGAGGCATGTTACGCCTCTAACTACAAGCCGGTAGTAATTACTGCGGTTGTTTTGATGAAGGTTTTCGAAACTCTTATTATCAGGGTCTCTAGAACTTTGGCGAATTAAGAGTAGTTGTTTTGGACCTCTCGAAGGTTTTCGTCAGAGTTTGACATTCTCCCATCTCACTCCTAGCTTTCAGTATTAACTAATATCTTTTTTGTTGGTTTAGAGGACACACCGGGATCGAGGGGCACGAAAAAGCTAACGCCTTAACAAATCAGGGGTCGGCTGTGGAATTCCTACGGCCAAACCTTTTTCCGCCGTTGGGGGAGGATTGGTGAAGGCCTTAATCAAGAATTGGGTCATAAAGGAACATCAGAATCGATGGGAAAGTACGACAACATATCAACAGGTCAAAAAAGCGATTAGCCTGTCGTGCGGAACAACCAAAAGAAAAGTTCTAAGCATGGAACGAGGAATATTCCGATGGTTAGGTTTACTGACTACTGGGCACGGTAGCTTCGGATATCACTTCAAAATGATGGGGATCCTGGAGGATGATACGTGCAGGCTGTGTCTGGAGGACACTGAGACGACGGAGCACATTGTGTGCGATTGCCCGGTCTTAACTAGTAGGAGATTGGATGTTATCGGCAGCTCTATGATTAGGATGGAACAGCTAACCTACAAACAAATGCTCGAATTGACAAGGGGCGTCGATGTCAGGTTTCTGCCGGGGAATCTTCTGATGGGACACGGCTGAGACGGCTCTTGGCAAACCGACGAAAAAGGACCCGTGTGAAAAGATCTCATTCGGTATCCCTCGAATATCTTTAATAAATAAATAATGCATCAGAATATGTTCCGATCTGACCGTCAGAAAATTATTCTCGATATTCACAACAACTGAGACGGGATTCCACACAATGCGACATTTTTATAAATTACGCAATTTTTGCTGTAGTCATAATTTACGTAAAATTAAAGCAATTCTCCATTAGAGGATTTTTTTAGGTTCCATTTCCGCACCATTTATTAAACAATTTGTGTGAAACTTAATCTAATTTTATTCTTCGTCCATTAACTTACAAATTCGTCTGTTTGGTTCCGTTCACCTGCAAAAAGGCAGTAAAAACAAATTCTCCTAGAACGAAAGCCAACAGAAAATTCCCCTCGAAAATCATAATTATTACCTACTCCTCTTTCATTAACTTTTATTACTGAACACATTTAAACACAATTAGACCGCAAAGACAGAACAAATTCCACCGTAAAACATGGTCCGTGTAGCACTAGCCACCATTGCCACTTTATCTTAATTGAAATCCTATTCCTTCCAGTGCAGTCAGAAATTCCAGCAATTCCATTCCCTTAATTCTGAAAAGCAAAAAAAAAATACTAAATTTTCCCGACATGCACAAGTGCGGAGTCCTTGAAGAAATTTCGATTTTACAATTCATAACTCGTTATCGAATTTCCATTTCTAGTCTGGGGACTTCTTAAAAAAAACTCACAAATTATGAAAAGAAAAAAATCCCCATTTTCTCATTTTCTGATTTCGTTCTGTAGAAAAGGGTTTCCGTCCTCCGGGCTAATTGGATCCGATCGGATTTTCCAGTCATTCTCTAATTTTTGTTTATAGATTGGGAAGAAAAGTCTTAAAATGGGGGGGAGCCGAGGACAAAAACCCTTTTCAGCTAGAACCGGAGATATTCTCCAATTGCAAGGTGAATTCTTGATCCGGGTTGGCATAAATTTATTTCGACTTGTGAAACGTCTATATGAATTGAAATCATTTCTGGAAATATCTTTTCAGGCGTCGGGGATTAATCTGAATGGAATTTGCCACTGACGTAAGATTTTCCATGTATGGAGTACTCTTAATTCTTAAAGTCGACACGTGAATGGATCTTCAGCTGCGGGGGTGCAAATGTTGGATTTTTGTACTCAAGTGTAAAAGAACTCTATGTGGCCATGTACCTAAAAGGAGTCGTAAAGATTTCTTTGGATGGCTGAATTCATTGCTCCGATAAATGCAACTTCAGGAACGACAAGTCACATATGGTTAAACCGGACTTGAATGAGTTTGACCGTAAATATCTCCTATCGTCAAATGGTCAAAATGTCGACGCTCTGCGCAATTGAATATAATAGTTAACTGGGCAAATGCATTTTTACTCCTCAAAATCCATAATTCCTTCAACAGTCGACTACAAATCCCACTAACTTACGCAATTATGACAATAAAATTCCACGCAAATTTTGTAAAAGTTCCAATTCGTGTGTAAATATACCACACAGAAGCTAAACTGCTGCAGCATTGCTCCCAGTCTATTTTCGACTCGACTGAATTACAGATTTTCCTCAAACCAAGCGGAGCAGGTGACGCCATCGAAACTTTTATTTGCAAAAGATCCATTTTTCCGGGCATTCCGAGTTCAATAAGTTCATTCTAAAGCAATTTTATATAGGCATTCCGGATTTACCCGCCAGCACAAATCTCTACAACCACTTGAGATTGAAGGTTGATAGATTTATGAATTTATTTGCATTCCATGTACTGCGAGATAATCTGCACAAACGTTAAATTGTTTGTTGATTCTGTTTTCGCAATGAAAATAAGTGAAGTGATCCTGGCAGAAGCTGGGAATAAGAATAGAAATTGGAGATAAATGTGTACTGGCAATCTATACCCTGAGGATTAGATGAATATCATTGCTACTCTGCCAAATTGTTAAAATATTGACGTATTGCAGTTTGTCCGGGTTAGGGTTTTTTTTGCGGTGGTATCGCGTAAGGCCAGGGAACTGCTCTACTATGCTAAAACGTACTATGAATTATTGGCCTATCGTTTCTTTGCAACATTGCAGCAACTCGAAGAGTGCAATTCTTGTTAGCAGCATTGCATAAGCCACTGGTACCCAAAAATTTCAAGACACCGAATTGAAAGATTTGAACCTATATGATCTGCAGAACTTAGCTATCAAAGTTGGGTATTTATGAGAGAATGGAAGAAAACAGATTCGGTCGTATTTACAATCCCTTCGTATTTCCACTGAGGCATAAAAAATTAGATTGTTATTAGATCGTATCAGATTTATTTTGTTACTAAAATAGCGTGAGTTTCTATTTTTTATTACTGTTACTCTATTAATTAAAATAGAAAAAATTCACTTCGAAGAACCCTTGAAAAATATCCACTCGAATTGAAAATTTCTTCCTAGGTGAAAAGATATGATCAAATTTCCCTTGTAAAATTATTTAAAAATGTTAAAAAAATTGTGACTACTCGTTGTAGTGTCTGTGCCAGGCCAGTCGATCGGCACACTGATGATGATCAAGATGACTCGCTGTGGTCGAAACACTTTCTTTTCACCTAGACAGATATTTTCTATTTGTGTGAACATTTTTCAAGGGTTCTTTGAAGTGAATTTCACTTTAAAATTTAATTCAATTTAAATGTTTGTGTCCACCAAGTGCCTCAATGTTTTTTGTTCAATTGCATTCAGTTCAAATCTTCGGACTTCTTATCTATCAAAAACTTGAATTGTTTTACAAAATAATATACAGCCGTCACCTTGGCGTAAACTTCTTGCAGTCAAGCCAGCATAAGAATCTATTCAGGGACCCATTATCACCACACCCATAGCAGCAGACCTATTACATTCCCGGTCATTATTTTGAGCTTATTGCGATCAACAAAAATCAGTTTGGTTATCATGAGTACCCAGCGATGCCAAAAGGCTTTGATATCCTTGGATCAGGAGAAGGATTTCGTTAATGTCCCTCATGAATATCCTCGGGATAGCCTCGAATCTTTTGAGTTTTCACCCAGGTGGACGGAGAGAACTACCGTTTGCAAGGTATACTTTACAACTTACTGGGGATCGTACCAGCACTCCATTCAACATATAATAGATTAATACCTACTTGAGATATTTGAGGGTGTACAACGAACGCGAGAGAAAATCTCGTGATTTGTCAACAGTTTTGAAAAAACTCTCTAAGCGCGTCAATAAATGCAATTTGGATTGGAGCAGTAAACGAATCGCTAAAAACACTCTCAGGTGATCCACATGATTCATTTCTGGAGCAAAATCATGTCAACATTCTACCGCAAGTGGAATAAATTAAAAATTACAAGTTGTCAGGTTTGCTCTATATGGAGGCTGGATTGTTAGTTCGACGTGTGCTTCAGGTTTTTTCGGCTTTCCTTTGGGTTCAGTTTTCAGTCCATGGGAGATTCCCTAACAGAAGCGCCTCCTGTTTGTACAGAATGTTTTGTACTTGATTCAAACTAATGCCTAAAACGCTCCTATAATTTGGGTAATGACATGCCGACCTTCTGTAACAGTTTCAAGTTGTTATGATAATTTCCATAAGAGTAGCCATTGCAGGATGGTATCTACGGGATTTGGCTTTTAAGGATACAAAAAATACGTAGAAATTCTTTAAACCATCTCAAGACAGTTGAAGAGGATGGTACTTCGTCACCGAAAGTTATAATAAATCATTGCATGATAACGTTTACTCCCTGTAAAAATTTCTGCTCCTATTTAGAAAAGATAAAGGCATTTTCTGTTTTATATCTGATTGTAAAGTTCATAAGTCAAAGACATGATAATTTTCCAGAAAAAATTGCAATGATACAAAGGTAAAACAAGAAATTCCATTACGTATTTCTACAGATATCTTTTACATATGAGATCTGGTATTATCGTGTAGAATAATGGGTTTTGTCTGCTAACAGAGTTGGCTTTCCAGCTGAATTTCCATGGTAAATATTTATTGTTTACAAAGTCCTTGGAGGGAAATTTTTTTAGGGTTGGAAAAAAGAAGTTCGCCTTAAAGTCTCTGTACAAAAGAATTGTCTTTCTTTTCAAACCTTCGCCCCCACACCTTCAAGAAACTATCTCACCTGAAGCACCTGTTTTTAAACCGTATGCAAATTTATCAAAGCTGCAAATTCAATGGGGCGCAGAAAACAGAGCTTGATCGTATTGTTGACATCCTCAAGCAGCATAAAACTCAATAAACTCTCTTACTAGTGTCGTGCAAATATAGAAACTTGCAAATTTCCCTGGAGTATTCGAAACGTTACAAAGCGTCTCAGCGGAGCTTCAACAGACTCCCCACTTTAATCAAACACATTTTCCTATGAAGAAGGGGCTCATTCAGCAAAGCAAACAAATAAAGTTAAGGAGAAGGAAATTCTGTCGGAGATATTACGCGTTCTACAAAATAAATGATAATTCAAACAGAAGTTCAAGGATCCTTTGAGTCCTTAACCTCCTGAAATTCCCCGTTTCTTGATGGGGGTCTGCGGAGTCGTATTTGCCTTTTTCACACAATTCTCATCAATGGAACTTCGATTTTTTTGCTATTCATTGAAAAACTTCCACTTAGTAACGGATAAGATTGCATGTCGACGCGATAGGCAACGATTGTGAATGCTTCCAGAAAGGCGATATCCAGCAGCACACTCGTAACTCATTATTTATCGTTAGTTTTATTGCGACACCATTTATTTTCCACGACAGTAGTGGCGAAAATCTTTTCATTTATTTTCATTAATGTCTCTTGGCTGCACTATGAATTTTTCTCCACCCCCCTCCCTCCAGACTAAGATCGTTCTCGATAGATAACATTAAGACGTGTGATAATATTCAACGGATGGTGACCATCAATCTTCTGTGACAATCAATCATTTTTTTGATTTGAATTTTATGAGTTTTTCCAGAGAAATGTGTTCCGTCCAGTACCACAGTGTGGAGTTCTTGTACTTTTTGGGTCTTGACTGAAAGGGTGTACAGATCTTAGATTCTGAGTGGTTTACCCCGTGCGGTGTAGAGCTTTCTGCTGTAGAGATGTACGAACCCTCTTCCAGTATGGATGAGATACGATTTATCAGGGAAAACTGACGCTAGCGTAATCCTTTGCAACATTTACGGATCATTTCAATTTGCCCTTTGTCAGCGGCAAAGTCAGGTTTTATTAATTCATAGTACTTCGCTGTGACCTTGTCATGTTGGAGAGGGTGGATTCATCATGACAAAGTAAAAAAAAAAAGTGGTGAGACACTGTTGACAGTACTAAATGGCACTTTAAGTGAAGGAAATTGATATTATGGGTACTTTACGATGTTCATCTTCAGGTTAAGTCGTAATGTGATTCCTTACATAAGATGTCTTTAGGTAATTGCTTTGATGATAGAAATGCTGGTATTTCTTTCATACACCTTCAATAATAAAGACTAAATTATGATTCTGGTGTCGTTAGTGTCACCATATTTTCCGATGATTAAGCAAAATTTAAGAGCCTTAAGGCCCGGGACGCGTATATCCACGGATCCCTCCAGAGGTCTTAGTGAAAAATAAACAGGAAATAAGGAGTATCCTGTGATAGAGCGGCTTTCACTTGAAAAATTATATCATCTCAATATTCGTTTCCCGAGTTCTATAATGATAATTAAATTGTTAATTAGGCAGGGGAATCCAGGGATTCGGTAACGAAATTTAGTTTCTCAAATCAGAGCTGTATGGTATTTAAATATGTAATTAATTAATTACAATTACAAATACAATCTTCAGAATTGTAATTGAAATTTTACAAGTACAAATCCATGGAATTGTAATTGCAGTTTTTCAATTACAATTCCGAGTAATTGTACTGTAATTGACAATTCCTAAACATTTCCAATTTTTACAATAGAGATTTTCAATTCTGACTCAAAAACAATTTCCTTCTAGTTAGGAATCCAGTTAGTAGGATTCTTTAAAACTTCCATGACGTTTATCCTCTGGCAATGTGAATCCATATCTGCTAAGAAAAGAATTGACATACAAATTACACATTCGTTGAATTCTTAGTAACACGCACCAAGAAATTTCTCAGAAATTCAATCAATTTATTCCCCTTATTGAACTTCTTTTTTACTTTTCAATTTAACTTAAAAATGAGCGGCTGAATTTTCTCTTTTGTGGGCACACATTATCTGAACAGAAAAATAATTATAGTACAAAAAAGAAAGGTAAAATAGTATTCTTAGCAAATGGAGCATTACTAAATGACGTGGAGATAAAGTGTATTAGCGCACCCCATTTTTCTTTCCCATTCCTTTGCTTCGCACACTGTTTGAATTCCAAGAATTGAGAAATGTGAGGAGCTGTTCGATACAAATAAAATCCCATGGAATTGTATTTGAAAATTTTCAATTATAATTCTAGGTAATTGTAATTATGAAATTTTCAATTACAATTCCGGGTAATTGTCTTTGTGCTTGTAATTGTAATTGAAAACATACAGCTCTGCATCAAATTACTACATCACTTAAAATAAATTGTCCCAAAACAATACGAGAACCAATTAGAATAATGGTGATTTTAAAATTTCAGCTCAGCTTAGAGCATTTATGGAATTTTAACCAATTCTCTCATATTGGAAATAAGAAGAAATATAAAGAGAAAAATGGAAAATGGCTTAAATTCTTAATTCTTAAAAAGTCAATTGGAGTGTTAACGTGGTGGGGATTTTCTTTATCCTTTCTTTATTATGAGGTCGTCCCTTAGCAAATACCGGGCTCAGATCTAAATTAATGTGAAGGCAACTTTAATACAAAAATTTCATGCTTCCTTAAACACTTGGAAACTTTCAAGATTTATCGCAGTCAACGTTATTCTGTCACACGATTATCTTGTATGGATTTTTTTTCTACTAAGGATTTATGAAAAGGAGCTTTTCGGGATTTATCGTTTATTGTTTGTGTTACCTTGCAACATAAAGGTATCTTCCATCCTATTTGTAGATACGTATCTCAATTCAGAATGATATAATTCTCATCAGAAGCCAGCGTTGCCATTTGTGAGCTTTTAAAAGTGGTAATAAAATCCATTTGGAACTACAAATGTTATTGCCGTGGAGAAATGGATATGTTTCATAGCTGGGAGTAGTACAAACTGTTGATGGATATCTTTATGATAAATGCGTTCTATCTAACAGTAGCAGGACAGGTGATTATTTTTGAAATTCAGTGGTTTATTGCATTGTGTAAGTTTTTATATCGTAGACACTTACTTAGAACCATAAACTGACAAAAAATATTTATAGTATGAATGAGTCCTTATAAGACTTTTGTAGCAATCATTATAATCTGCTTACCAGCTTCGAAATTTGTTCCCTTTCACAGAAATAAAGAATTTTTAATCAGATAGAATACATGTTTGAAGGGAAAAGGCAATTTTCGTTGTTCCTTTCCTTGCAGTAGTGAAGTACCACAAAGCTTCCCTCTTGATCCTTTTCTAGTTTTTGTTTCAACTGTATCCTAGAATTAGAGTTCATTTGAAACTGATTCAAATCAGATACCTTTGTTACATGTTCCCTTGGCGCATAACAGCAAACTAAGGAGATAGGCGTAGATTTAGGAGATACCAGCCAAAAGAATTATTTGGAGTCCATGTAATCGCGTTTACTTTACTTCGAAGTTGAAAATATAGTTCAGGTCGCCAATTGTTCATTGGTTAATTATTTTTCTTTAACCTGACAGGAAATTGATCAACATAAAACGTAAACGTCTCTTGATAATTTTTTCTATTTTTATTTTTTTATTTTTTACAATTCCTCGTTTTTCTAAATTTCCGATATAAAACTTAAAAACTTTAGCACTACTATAATATTACTATACTTCACTTCAACTCCATAGAAAAAGGAAGAAGTCAGTCTATGGACGCCGACCTTTTTATATATCCCTCCTCTTTTCCCTATCTGATATGGCATATTCGGTGATTAAGATCAATAAGTCTCTTAGTTTTTGGACACAGAAACCATTAAAATGTTCACTTTGAATCTTTCAATTATATTTAAATAATTGTCCACGTAAACAGTGGTAACTGCACAAGCGTTATCAAATTTGAATTATATAAAAAATAATATTTCAATTGCGAATATATATATATGTCCCAGTTAAAAGGATCAACCTCATACGCAATGAAAGGTCTCCACGAGAGAAACAAGAAATTGTACGGGTAGACCGAGAGGGGACGGGCATTCTATCAGTAAAGATGCGACCTGAGAGACTACTGATACGATTTGAGGGATGATAAGCATCTCTTACTTTCGAAAAGGTCTCATTCATACTGCTGTGAACAGCAAAAATTGAGCTGAGAGAGTGGGTTTTCAATAGGAGTTCTAGTCTTTCTTTCCTACTGTTGGTGAAACTGTCGTCGGCTTTTTGGAGAAGGCCAACCCCATTGGTATGATCTTTGGCTTGGGGGCTTTTTGGAGACAAACTAAAGTAGGCTGATCTTCTATGCCTTCACAGAAGCTTGTCCAAGTCCTTCTTTTAGATTCTCTCAGTTCTTTATTGTAATCGATTAGTAGATATTACATCCGCCAGAGAAGGATTACATATAGTTAGATCCAAAACCTTCTGACGAATTATATTATTCAATATTGACATTGTCCAGATTATTCTTTCTTGAAAAAAAAGACGCCAATGCACCTATCGAAAATTCCTATCTATCCACCCTTTCTACATCGGCAATCATTCCAGAACGCCAGTCTTTTTTTAATGATCAAAAGGTTTCCAATTTATTAATTATTAGATTTTAGTTTACGAAAGGATTCTTCTACGATACTCACGTCATTCGCACACATCACCTAATTTATTTTCACTCCAGGCACATTTAGCCCTCTCTTCAAAACCTGTGATAGATTATTTGCCTATAATTTAAATTCTCCTGGATTACTCTCGAGTTTCAGTTTCTGTGACATAACGTCCCAAATTACTGCTGAAGTAATCCAAATAATGGGCACAACAAATTTAGCTACACCTAAAATATATATCTTATATTGGAGAACTTCTCTGCCTGCAGTATGGAAGGTCCCTCCGAGGAAAGTATATAACTTTTTGATATTCCTTAGAATTTCTAAATCCGTCCCACCCAAAAGCCTACCAAAGCTATCATGGAAACTTTATTCAAATTTCATCAATAAAAAACATTAAGGATCAATATTTGCAACTACACAAAGAAAAGTGTTTCCAAAAATCTTTACATGCATCTATACAGACAGCTCTAAATTTAATGAAATCACGATTTATGCAAGAATATATGGTTCAGATATCACATTGACACTACAATTCATGTCACAAAGGCAAAAGTAAAATCTTTCATTGTCACGAACATTTTAATAGCAGCTAATTCTATTCTAAATCCCAATTCACAGACATTCGATTTTTAGAATCTGTCACCGAAATCCCAAAAAAACACTACGTTATCTAAGAATGAACACGCATACCTTACACACCAGCACATTATTAAAAAAATAATCAATACCTCCATGTCTGGTATGCAAAACTAATCACGCCATCGACCGCTTTGTTTATTACTTGATCGACTGGTTAAGCGTGAATTTCGAACGACGTAAATCTTTGCACATTCAATGCCTCTGTCACTCAATGTCCTCTGTTAGCAGAAAAAGCTGAAACATTGATAAATGCCGGTGGAGATCGAACCCGAAAAATATAAGTCTAACCTATCATGTTGTCTATTAAGTTACAATGGTCTTTAGAATTGGATGGAAATTAATTGGGTGTTTATTGATTTTCGATTCAAGCGGGAGCTCATTTCGAGATTTTTTCGGTAACCATCTACATCCATTAGGAAATTTGTTCATTACTTCATTAATGAAGTAATGAATATATGTACACTACTATGCATTCCCAACATCAATGGATTTTAACACAGGAATATCGTTGACAATCCATGAAATACTTTGGGTACATTATTCTTTCATTGATTCATTGAAGAAAATATAAGGGTTAGAATAAAGTTCAATTTAAGTATTCAGTTGTTTTTTCCGTGCTATTTTGTTTCTTTATTCTGATAAACATCCGAGAGCTTTCGTTTAGAATTAAGAAACAAACAGAATACCTTCTGCATTACCCTGCCATTAACATTCTCTGTTGCCTTACCTTTTACATTACCATATCATTGATGCCAACGACTTGTAATATTTTCCAATGAAATTTTACTGTGTTCATCAGTGGTTCGATTTCCTACTGGAATTATTTCATAAGCCCTACTTCCGTACTTATCTTCGTGATATGATTCACATTAGGATTTTGAAGTAATCCTATGGATCGTATTGTTGAATCTCAGATCAGTGTGCTTTTTTGCAAATCGTATCCATTTTTTCTTGTGTTTACGGGCAATGTCTGCAATTTTGGTGTTCGTATGGACGAATATAAATCCAAAATTGTAGCTACAGGGCCCGAGGCCCTGGCACCAAA
>QYTT01078912.1:0-55512 GCA_006980735.1 Dasypogon diadema | reverse complement strand
ACACGCATCCGGAAGCTCGCGGTTCTTACCTTTTCTCATCCTAGTGACAACTCCCCTCTCCCTCTTGAAGAAAAACTGGCCATCGGCTCCTCCACACTACCGCCTCAAGAAAATTTCTATCACAAGAACTGCCTGGGGACTTAACACTTAACACTTTTTTTTGCAACAATACACAAAAGTATATTCGGTCTATATCTGTCTATTCCCTGCATGTCATGTGCCAAACTGAGGCAGATGCAGGCGCCAAATTTTAAAATTTTATTCAACTTTCGGATATTTTGTTATGTAGAGCATGATGAAAAGATAGGGTTGAGTGAAATTAAATCTTAGAAATTTTTTGGAACGTAAAATTGAAAGGTAAAACATTTACTCTTATAAATATAAATATAACTCACACTGAACAATATCTAGAATTCGATTACAGTTCAGTTTAACTTTAAAGATCGATACATCGACTTCAAAAATTTGTGCCATTTTCTTGAAGACAACTTGTATGGACACGCCCCCCCACTGGTACTTAAGTACAAACCTAAGTCTTAACGCAAGTAAATAGATGCAAGTAGTTACATTCCAAAGAGTATTTAAGTCTAAATAATAAATGATGAAAATTTACTCAAGTATAGTATCTAAGGGCCTTTTTACTTAAATATTGCCCAGTTCTGCTCACTATGAAGTGTTATATATATGTATGTTGAGAAACCTCTAAAAGCTTCATTATGTAAGTAAGAAAAAATGAGTCAATTCTGATCCTCTATGATTTGTTTTGTGAATCGTTCATGCTAGGATTATTTTTCGAATCACTTTTTGATTTGCCCTACTTTCTTTTAGGAAGTGACAAGCTAGAGCAAATTAAGATAAAAAAGTGCAGCAGAAATTAAACAGAGAATATAGTGATCTTCAGAAAGAAGTACCTCTTCTGGTGGATATACCCAAGTCATGAATCAAGTTTTTCAAGTTTTTTTTCCTTCATAAATACATAATTGCCTTTGTTGAAGGGGGCGTTAAATCATTTATATTTTTATGAACATATTTATTGTTCATTTTATTTCACTGTAAAATTAGCACCGCATAAAATCGTTTTCGTGAAGAAACCTTAGCTATCCATTCCACTCTCTAAAGAAAAACAATTAACAGAATAGAACAGAACTGAAAATGAATATAATTTCATTAATTAATTAGGTCCATGACTGTAATTAAATACTGACATCATGTAATCTGACACGTAATTATAAATAATGATATTCTTGCTCAATCACTACAAGAAACACATTATAAATTAGCATATAAGTGTATTTCTGCAGACAAGATCACTCCTGTTAGACAAGTGCATAGCTTTTACTTCATAATTCTTCTACACCTGACAGGTAAAAATAAGTTTTTAGCTTATAATAAAGTTGGAGAAGAGTGTGTAAAGCACGAACTATCTGATTAAACCATCAGTCAATTCTTAGTGGCCACAGACCCACAGCTACTGAAAGCGCAAGTTTACACGCCCGCCCAATTGCTGCTATTTGCATAGTCAGTCAGTAATGGAATCTTGTTTATGTTTGCTTTTAAAAAATCTGAAATAGCCAGATACCAGCGATCTGTTGAGTATGAATTTCGCATCGTAAGAAGCTGCCAAGGTATTACCGTGTCTTGTTCTTTTTATGTTTTCCTGAAGTTTAGGGGTCAACTTATTATTGAATGAGTTAAAAACGCAAATTATAGGAAATATGGGCTGGACGGTTCAATAGCTGAAATTTATGGACAGTTTTTATAAAATAATCAGATATTATCAGTTATTAAACAGTAATTGGAATCACGTTTCAATTACGCATTCAATTATCGATATTTTGCAGAAATTCTTCCTGTTTCCGCATTAACAATTTCCCTTTGTTAAAGACTATAAGTTGATAGCTTTTGATAAATTACTAAGCTGTTTCAACTAAACTCCTTAAATAAATTAAGTTGGTTACGTGCAGGTGTTTATATAACTAACAAAATCTGGCAACTCATCACAGTACCAATATCAAATTTATGCACTCAATAGATTATTTCCATAACGACTTCATTTAATCTAAATGACTCTATTTGTAAAGTACAGTAGAACCCTGCCTTATTTCACCACCATCTAGAATAACTATTGTGAATTAACCAACCATAAGTTTTGTCCATCAACCCATGCCTGCTCTTTGTGGAAGTTCTCAAATCTTCCTCATTGTGGGTGGCTTCTAAAAGATATGATCTTGCAATTATTAATGTTGAGCTCCAAATCATTGTTCGTGCACCAAGTATAATTTCCATATCACCAGCATAAGTTAAAACTCGAAAATGCTTCAAAAAAGACTCACAATGTTAATCAATAGAATAAAACTAAGCGGACCAAGGTGACTCCCGTGGGGCACCCCAGACGAGGCTTTTATGAATCTTTAGCTGACATCCTGAAAAGGCATCTGATAGGATCTATCAGGCAAATCGGAATAAAACCGCTTTAGGAATATAGGTGGAAATCCAAGCTCCGTAAATTTCAGCATAATACCCGAATATAACAGTTTGTTCAATGATTTACTGAAGTTTGTGTAGATACAGTCAGTTTGTAAGTTATTGGCAAAGCCACCGATTGTATTAGAAGTAAATTCAAATAAGTTTGTAGTAACATATCTTTCAAATACAAAACTGTGTTGATTGATTGAAGGAATATTTTTGCATTATGCACAAAAGCTTAGCTATCGGTCTGTAATGTGAGATTTTATTCACATTGTTTTAAACGATTGGCATTTGCATTTTCGGTCAATTCATGTGGCAGCCACTTTCCTTCTTTTTGTACTTTTCCCATGGTTTGCAAAAATTATGAAATGGTTCACGTATCGACGTCGAGTGATTGACCCAATTCTTTAAGTGTTTGAGCGAGATTTTCATTGAATAGAGCTTAGCAGGACTGCAAGGTAGTTTTGAGTCCACTCTGAAATGAATCCGCTTAAGATTTGATTCCGCTCAAATTTGAGTACGACCGATATTTGAGTTCGATCAAACTTATGTTCGATCAAATTTGACTCCGATCAAAAATTGAATCCGCTCAATTTTGAGTCTGTTCTGTTTTAAGTTTGCTCAATTTTGTGTTCGCACAACTTGGAATCCGCTCATACTCTAAACGCTTAAACTTGAGCGGACTTGAAACTGAACGGACTCAAACGGATCCAAAATTTCAGCGGACTGAAAACTGAGAGAATTCAAATGTTGATCGGGCTAAAATTTGTTCGAACGCAAATGTTGATAGGACTTAAATTTCAGCGAACTCATTTTGAGCAGACTCAAGCTGTGACAGTATTTCTGAGTTTACTCACAATTGGAATTGATCAAAAAACAGAGTCGTTCGATGAGTCGATTTTTACTTTTAAGTTCGCTCATTAACAACTTTGGAACTGGGTGTTGTTCATCGTCGAACTTTTCCGGTTGGCCTGGACGTTATTTGTTATGACCATCACACAGTCACCACTTTGGAAACAAATCTCTGCATAAAGTTTCCCATGCAGCAAATGTTTAAAAGTAAGTTTGTTAACTGAATTTTAGTAGTAAATTTCCAAATTTTAAAATGGTATAACAGCTGTTATTGTTGACAGTAAACGCCGATACGTGAACAGCGGGTTTCAATGCAACCTCCTAATAGCTTGAAACCCGCATTAACTAGTTTGGCTTGTCCAACAATAGTCAAGAAATGCAAATTTTCCTTTTTGAGTCTATAGCCCATAAGAAGTCAACTAAGCCAATGATTATTTTCGTTATTATTACTTTGGAGGAAAGGATTATATCACCTTAGGCTCATTTTCTGAGTTTTTTGCCGATAATTATCAGTTAGTATGTGATGTTCGAAAATACTTTAGTAATATGTAATGCGAATTTTAGTACGATACTTCCCTTGAACTCTGTGTTTTAATATTTTCTCCCTTGGACAAAGAAATAATTCTTACGAAAAATTGAAGACTGAAATATCTAGAAATATCGTCACTCTAGAAATTATTAATTTCAAATCCGCAAACTTAGTAAAAACTCTCTGACAGACTGACCTATGGACGTCAGAAAAATGCCATATGGGTTCTTGTTGTCGAGTTAGAGAACTCCGGAAATGGTAGATATAAGCTTTTACTAGTTATAAGATAACAAATAGAGATCGTATTGTTGTAGAAACTTTTACAAATTATCAAATTATAAAAATAAAACAAATGGAACCTTTGACGACAAAATACTCTTTTTCTCTTTTTCTTACTTCCCTTTTACTTGGTAGATTCTTAGAAAAAAATTAAATTTATATTTAAATATCAAGTAAATAGATTAATTTAAGGAAAATTGATGTATTTTATTCTGAAGATTTTAATTCCTGAGTTACTACAAAATTACTAGTTTAGAGGGCAGAACGTGATGCGAGTAGAAACAAAACGATTGTAAGAACAAAACAAGCTTTTCCTCCAATTTCATAAATTGCTTAGGAACTTGCTCTAACACGTGTCGAGAAAGTCATTAATCATATTTCGAATAAAAGTAAAAATAAAAACTAGTTATAAATGTTGAAATAAAGGTCAAAATTATAGAAGTACTATCATATTATGTTGAAAGCTGTTCAAATTGGCGCTAAAGGGACACAAGTGTTTGTCTTTATTATTACACTAAAATTTCTTATATGCAGTATAAAGTAGAAATAGTTCCTCGTCCATTTATTTTTTATTTATTTGCATAACAAAATCAACATTTTAAATTAAATTTTAAAGTGAAATTCATTTGGAAAACTCTTGAAAAACGTCCACTGAACAGAAAATTGATTTCTAGATGAGATTTAGAAAATGTTTCGATCAGAGCAAGTCAACTTGATCATTGTCACAACGAATATCACAAATTTAAATAATTTCACAAAGAAATTATTACGAATTAGATGAAGGAAATTTTCAATTCAAAACCTACACCCGAAAATGATCATATAATTTAGTTTTGTTATTTTTGCAACTAAACACAAAATGAAGTTGTTTTTGGAAACCCTTGGACGGTAAGAACTTCAAAGGAGTTTTTCTGGAATTGACGCGCATAGGTGCATATACCTGTGATTTCCTGCGGCGCGTAATCCTATGGGAAAAAGACGAAAATTACCCATTTCTGGGTACCCTAGATTAGGAGTAGGCGTAACGTAGACGTATGGCAACATAAAGGCCCAGTTACACTGCACGTAACGTCTGCGTCTCAGAAACAAAAAAAGTGATACATATTTTTAAAGCGTTAATCCTCTTTGGTCCATTTACATACGTTTATAAAGCCAATAAACCTAGTTTGGATTTTACAAAAAAATTTGCAATAAAAGGTTGAACATAAAAACGTTACTTCTTACTTTTCCTGACTGAAGAATATATCAATCATGAAGCACCCAAAAACATATGTGAATAAACTTTAATTTTACTCACTATTAATCTTGTATCTTCTGTACAGCACCAGCCCACCTCATTCTGAAAGAGTGAAATTGTTTTCGCACTCAGAGCGACATCATTAGCATAAATAATTTACGACAACGGTAGAGTTTGTGAAACCTTAAAATTAGACAAAAGTCATGACCGACCGGTCGGTTTTTACATTAAAGTGGCGCCGACGCAATGTTATTGGGTCATTGATTGGCTTCGAGAGCATCCAGCTTTATTTCGGCAGCTGCTTACGCCACCGAAGAAGCAAAGATATTCAATAAAAATTGTTCTTTTGCACACCTGCTCCTCGTTTTTTTTTGTTTCTTCTTTCAATTTGATGACGATACTACGGCTGCAGTGTATCGCAACTACGGGAGGAGAACCTGATTTCGAAAGCGATTTCGAACACGACCATGCAAGAACCCATCGCTTCTAGTTGAAAGGAGTTGAACTTTGCTTGTGGCTGATGAGTTCTCGAACTCCATGTCATTAATCTTTTAAAAACTGGCTCTATCATATGCCAGATTGCCAGGTAGATAAAGCTCCCCGATAAGACAGGTTGTTATTTGGGGGGAAGAGCTTAGTAGGAGCTTGGCAGTGCGCGCATCATCATCTAGTCGTAAGAAAACGTGGAGTTTAAACGGTCAGTCGTTTGAAGCATAGAGCAATCCTCAGCTATGGGGCCAGTCGTGAAGTTTGCTGTTGCGCTAGTTGTCTTGTTAAATCACCCGTCGAATGCAAAAATTTTTGAACGTTGTGAATTAGCGCGAATATTGCGAAATGAACACGGGCTTCCTTTAGACGAAGTGGCCAACTGGGTGTGTATAGCTCAATATCAGAGTGGATTAAATAGTTCATCGTACACTGGAACACTGGATAGTGGTGCACACGGACTTTTCCAAATTAGTGACGTTTACTGGTGCTCTCCACCTAATAAAGGATGGGCTTGTGGAATATCATGCGATAAGCTGCGAGATGACGACCTTAGAGATGATATCTTATGTATTCGTCAAATTTATGAAGAGCATCAAAGGATATCTGGGGATGGATTTAATGCGTGGACAACCTATCAACACTTTTGTAAAGGAAAGGCTGATAAATTTCTGCAGGGCTGTAATTTATCTGATGGCAACTTTTCTAGAGCTATAAAACAATTTTCCGGGCCATATAGCAATGATGTAGATAACGCATTGACAGAATATGAGCCTATTAGAAAACCAGGACCCGCTAAAGTATACGATAGATGTGAATTAGCAAGAGAACTGCGATATAAACACAAATTTCCATTGAAAGAAATTGCAACTTGGGTTTGCATTGCTTGGCATGAATCGAACTTCAATACCTCTGCTATTGGACGTCTGAACGCTGATGGAAGTGGGGATCATGGTTTGTTTCAAATTAGTGATATTTACTGGTGCTCTCCTCCTGGAAGCGGCTGGGCCTGCGGCTTGTCTTGTGATAAGCTAGAAGACTGGGACATAAGTGATGATGTTGAGTGCATTAAGACTATTTACGAAGAACATAAACGAATTTCCGGGGATGGTTTTAATGCTTGGGCAGTGTATCAGCCTTATTGTAGGGAGCGATCTGAAGAGTACACCAGAGGATGCTTCGATGAAATAGACGATAACTCCCTTGATCCGTATCTAACCAGTGAGTCTGTCACACTCTCAACTAAGGCATATCCTTATAAACCGAAAAAGCCAACGGGCAAAGTGTATACACCCTGCGAACTGGCTGACGAACTTAGATACAGACACCACATTCCGGAGGAACAAATTGCCACTTGGGTATGCATAGCAAAATATGAATCAAATTTTAATACATCAGCTGTTGGAAACGGAGATCACGGATTATTCCAAATTAGTGATATATACTGGTGCTCACCTCCAGGGCGCGGCTGGGCTTGTGGGCTATCATGTTCGGACCTAGAAGACAATGATATTACAGACGATGTGCAGTGCATTAAAAAAATTTATGAAGAGCACCAAAGATTGTCAGGAGATGGTTTCAAGGCTTGGGTAGTTTATCCTACATACTGCAATAAGGGTAGGGCTCAAAAATATATTGAAGAATGCACAAAAACCACACAATCTCTTCCTCCAACAAATGTGTTGCCAATTTCTCAGCCAGCCATTACAGCACCTACACGGAAGCCAATATATTTCCATACAAAACAATATGCAACCATAAATAGATTACCTACGACTACAAAAAAACCGTTTACATTTAGTTCATTCCCAAGCAAAAATTCTTTAACCACATTTCGTTCTGGTGGTTTTACATTTAAAAACACGTCTCCAGCACCGACTAAATCAGCACATCAATACTATTCAAATAGTTTTGGGAATGGGAATTTTGGACATGTGAATCATTACAATTCCTTTAAAAATCCGTTTTCGTTTTCATTTGGTAATGCAGTAGCTGCAACCAATGTGCACACAACTAAAGTCAAACCAAGTATAGCTACTATAAATCCGAATCAGTGGAAAACTGATGATGGAAATAAAAATGTCTTCAATTTCAATTTGAAAACTACAGGAAAGCCACAGCTAACATATAATAATGAACCGAAATCTAAGCCTACAACTTCCCAAATAGTGACCAATTCCAAAACAGCAAGCCAAACTACAAGAAAAATAACACCAAAACCAACAGTACGTACAACATCAACAAAATCTACTACGAGAATACTAACAACAAGACCAACAACAAAATTAACAACAACAAAGCCAGCAACGCGGTCAATATTTACAACAAAACCAAGTACAAAAATAGTAGCTACAAGGGCGGTATCCACAAAGCCAACTGTTAGAACCTCCACAGCTCCAACTAGAACAACTAAACAACTGCTTACAACGAAAACGAGCCATAAAACGACAAAAATAACCCAAAAGGGATCACCAACACCTAGACCTACTTCGAAAACAGTTGATAAACCAAAGTTTTCTCATTTTTCAACAACAACTGAACGTACAACACAGAGAGTTGAACAAAAATTCTCCAAATTTACAACAACTACACCGAGGCCATTTATTGTTCATACCACGCCTCAATCATCTACTAAGAGTATTTTTGATATCTACTTTAATTTGTTTAATATTTCACCAACACAAAAAAGGGAAGCCTTAGAATTAAAAACAACAAAGCACTCTAACCAGGATGCCCTACATTCACTGAAATCATCACAAACTACTCCGAAAACGACACAAAATACGTATCAAGGATCGACAAAAGTCACAACAACTAAATCCTCGAAGTTATCCGAACATAGGATTAACAATTCCCCAACAACTCCCACCATCAAACAACATAGTGGAAATAGCCCAAAAACTACCACCAAATCTCCATTTGCCTACTTCACTACAAAATCTCCTTTTTCCTTCAGATTTATTACAAATAGTCCATCGTCAAGAGTTCCTCGCAGTGATATAATTCCTCCGGGAACATATTCAAGCTATCCCACGAAATCTCCAACAACTCCACTTTTTACCTTTTTGTCAGCTCCTCTTCCAGCGGAAAACCCTACCCCCTTAGTTAGCGAGGTAACCAAATCCTGGTTCGATGAAATTTTCGACAGATTTAGGCATTGACAAAAGTCCAAGTGAATAACAACATCGCATTCTTCTCATATCGTACAGGTGTAGAAAATACTCAACAGCGATCAGCCTTCATTTGCATACGCGTTTATCTAGCATGCAACATCAACAGCATCTCTCCAAATCGCCGAGTAATTTGCATTCGTGTCGTCATGTCGTCCATCGACTCATCGCCACCGGTCTGGTCGCAGTCTATTCGATAAGACTTATATTTAGATTAGTGAAAGAATGTCTATTTTATGTTAATTATGTTAAAAAATTTACATACGTAAGCTTTTATTGGGTCGTTTCGGCCACTTAGTTTTAGACAATTTGTTTTGGGCGAGCCTAACTTGCTGAAAGGTTTCCAGTTTGAACTGTGTAAATAAAACATTTCTGTCGATATTTATGTGTTTTTCTATCATATTTACGGCAATGACATAGATCTTGGCGTGTTGATAGTTTTCTCAATAAAAATTGTCCCTTTATTGTTTTGTTTCAGATGCTCCCGTCATTTTAACGCTTCCGCACTTGCTTGGCGCCGCAAAGGAATACACAAAGCTTGTTAAAGGCCTTAAGCCCAACTTAAAAAAACATCAAACCTTTGTTGATGTTCAACATGTAAGTAAATCTGTTCTTATTCTTTTCTTATACAATACTTTAGCATATATTTTTCACAATAAAAATATCATTACACAATATTTAAATAGTATTTTGAATCTGTAGTAAAGAAACTGGAACCAAGTTAAATATTATTCATAGTAAAATACAAATAAGTCACTATATCGACTCTAGGAGTTAACTTTGTAATTAGGGGCTTATAAGATATTTTTCAGATTTGAAAAAGTTTTTGGTCGCACTTTTCCTTAAATTGTTGTGCCTAAACTATCCATCTAAAACTATATAGGCACAGAATACAGACTATAGCCGAAATTTCATAAGGAATAGCAAAATATTCTTACCAAACAGCAAAGAAACCTTACTAATTTACTAACTTACTCACACAGCATAATTTCTGAGTTTAAAAGTCCATGAAAAGCTTAGACCATAAAACGAAAAGGGCAAGACAAGATCCTAAAAACTGTCAGCCTATATCTACTAATGTTGGTGAAACGTCGCGTTAGTATTGGTTGTATTTTCTAAAATGACGTAGGTAATATTTGTAATTTCTGGAGAAGAGAAATAGGAATGTTATATTTTGTTGAAACAGGAGATTATGAATATTAGTTAGTTTGCAGTCGATCTATGCTTCGATTTCTACAAGAATTTATAAGCCAAAATAATTTTAACAATTTCGTGAAAGTTATTGAAGCTTCCCAAAGAAACTTAACAATTCTACCCATGGAATTCTACGGGGAAGGTGTTCATTCTAAGGGGAACGCTGTTGTTCCTTCCCCTTTCTTTTTCTAGACGCAATAATGTTGGTCGCACCGAATCGTATTTTATGCACAATATCTAGTCTTTTCCGTTTTATGGTCTAAGATGATAATATATTTCGTTGTTTTTGAGGTGACACAGTTGGTTTTTGCGAAAACTAAGCTCGTGATGACGTCGATTGCAACCTGGAAGAAAGCGCCCTCTATCAAAGAACAATTTTTTGAGAAATTGAATTCATACACTGTTGGCATCGCATTACGGCGTGATTATTTTGCTTAGTTTTAGTCCCGTGCAAATATTTTTGTGTCGCTTATCCTAACCGTGATTTAAAGACCTAAAGGTGATACATATTTTGCTACTAATCAAAGGAAATTTAGACAAGCCATGGAGTTATGGGCGTAAGATAAAATGACCAAGCAAAAATTGAAATCTGTGACCTTTTACCTTGTTTTTCATTGTGTTTAGTTTTTCTTCGACCTAGTAAATGCAACTGACATCAGTTATATTGTCAGTAAAATCTTATACAAGTATGATGTTCATCCCTTTTTACCTACATTTCTAAAAATAAATATGGCACTTTGGCCGTATTTATTATTTTTATTTTTTAATGTAGACAAGCACTATTTTTTATTTATCTATGCCAATTGTTGTGTTGCCTGTTCACACTGAAAAAATGTAAGTAACTGCATCATTTATGCCCCTTTGCAAAGGTATACCACATTCACAACAGCAGTGCAAACTGAATTAAACTTTGAAGTGAAATTCACTTCGAAAAACACTTGAAAAATGTTCACATGAATAGAAAATTTAATTCACAGCAATTCAACTTGATCATCGTAAATTTGATCAAATCAAAGAAATTTTCTAATCATGTGGACATTTTTCGCCTTTTTTCGAAGTGGATTTCACTTCAAAAATTTAATTCAATTTAAAATGTATGTGTGCATCAAAAGCAATGGAAAACCCAACGCCATACAATATTGAGTTGGTGACACAAAATACCTTTGCAAACTAATCAGCAAAAAATATTTAAAAGGAAACCTTACTGGAAAAATCAATTAAATTCGGGTGGCCACATTTAAGAAGAGGTCTGATTTACAAAAACCAAAATTGCTTCCCCTGCTTATTAAAAGTCACTGCTTCCTATACCATTAACTTCGCAAAAGTAATGCCATGTCCGCAAATTTCCATCAAGAATATTTAAAGATTCCTACAGTTATTAACAAGACAGACATACTTACAGATATAGAGCATGATATAGAGGATGATATTTCTGAATAAATAATTAATATCGATAAAATTATTATTTTGTGTTCCGTACATTTATCAATATTTTACTTAGATCTTTAAGATCTATATTAGTAATGTGTTTTGTTCGCAACCAGAACAAACAAAAAAGAAAGTTATATTCAACAAGGAAAGAAACTATAATTGTTTTAGACCAATTATATCATACCCTACACGTAGGGAAGAAAATAGTCCGCGGCTACTTATTCTTAAATATTTGCAGTTGACTTTCAAATCTGCAGGCCGTCTTACTATCCACAACCTGTGGACGCACCCTTTGGCTTTAATTACTTTACTTGACCTTGAAGTGACCCCTATAGAAAGCTTTGGCCCATAAGTAAATCACATACTCGAATGTAAAACATTACGTTCTCTCAATTTTCGGTGCGCAAAATGGTGTACCGCATTGAGAAAATAAAGTTTACCTGTAACTGACCTTTAAATTTGGCCCTGAATGAAGTCCCCTTTTTTCCAATTTTTTTCCAAAACATGTATATTATGCAATTTGTGAAATTTTTGAAAAGGGATCCGCCATTGCCATATTGTATTCATCGTATTGAACTTGAATAAAATAGGATATCAAGTTTGCAATCATCAATCCCAAAACTCATAAGCTCCTAATTTTGCGAACATTCCATTAAAATAAAGCAATTTTTTCCGTCAGAGCAAGAGCCATTGGGGGCTAGTGGCCAGATTCGTGGAGGACACTACCCGCACGAAGAACCAGGAGGCCGCAAGAAGCGCACCTTTGGGCAGCTAAATGAGGCACCCAGCCCGAAGTAATGTGGAAAACGGTTCCGGGCTGGTGTTCTTGGTGTTGGGAGGGAGGGAGGGGTTTTAGTCGGTAGTCCAGCAGGGGGTTTGACTGGGAGGCCGACAATATCCGAGGCGGGTGTCCGTAAATGGATTTTTCCCCTCCAAGAAAATGCACTGTCAGTTAGTACAACAGCAGCAGCAAAAAATTCTGTTTGAACTCTCTACTGCCTTAAAAATTAGCTTAGCAACTAACAACTTTGGAGGTAGAATGGCTCACTGGCCTTGCTTTGATGCATATTGCGTTGAGCTCGATGTTTAAGCAAATACCGCACAAATGGAGAAGAAGACTTTTGTTTTCAACTAACATTAATTTTTTGAAAAGAGCTTATTATAAGTAATAAATACGAATTTAAATTCTCTTCTATTTAAATTCCCAGCTTTTTACAATATTGCTTTCCCAAGCCACGACAAGGCCATGCCTCATACCACCATTTTTGAAAAAGAAAAAAATAAATCTAAGAACTGTAGAAAGCAAGAAAGAAAAAAATTATAACAATAAACTGTGCCCTATTATTGTTGAAATGAACTTCAGTCATATTCTTATGATACAAGCACAAGCACTTATAAGGGTTCAACAAGGCTTGATTATTAGACGCCTAAGAGAAAATATTCACGTTGTTGATTCTGTCAATGCAGTCTTCTAATAAGCCTGTTGGCCAAAATAAGTATATCTGGACGTCATGAGTATATAGCTAGACATCAGGGCCGGCCATATGGGGGTGCAGCGGGTGCAAAGTACTAGGGCCCCCGGCTGTATAGGGGTCCCAGAAAAAGGAAAAAACAGAAATAAATACAAAAAACAGTGAAAACGGACATTTTTTAATTGACTAAAACCAATTTCATTTTAAAAACTCTACCTGAATTTTACGCTCTAAATACAGTACTGACAATACTACGAACACATCATAATTGTTGTTGTGCTAACCATACCGTCGTGTTCGAGGACTATCAAAGAAGAAACTAGAATAATAATATTAATTTACTTCGGATTTGTATGCACTAGATATAAGATTAATGTCTTTTAAACTGTACACAATAAATTTCAATTTACAAATTTACAAATTAAGTTAAAATTACAGAGTTATTTGATGATCTCAGCCAGATGAGAAAAAGAGATAAATTTTTAAATTTGGGCATCCTCCTGCACCACATGATCGGTTTAGGAAGCGCTTAGAATTTGATGAGCGAAATAAGAACGCTGCTCAGCAACGTTTCGCGTTGAGAGGAATGAAAATTATTCATGGCGGGATAATTGTAAAAACACATAACAAGGACTTTTAAGATCAATAGTTCTTTTAACAGCAACAGGGCTCCCATATTAAGTTAAGAATCAAGTGAATAATCTAGAATGGGGTCCTATAACCAGAAACATGGTAGAAATGGGGTAAATTATAGATGAAACGCACCCAATCACTAAAGGCAATTATGTTACGGTTAAATTCAGCATCAAGTACCTGATATTTTGTTTTATAGAACGTAAAATGAGGCAACAATTAAGTTCTGACAAGTTTTAGTTTCAATTCCATAGAGAGTAAGTTACCTGAAAGCCGAAGTTGTCGAAGTCCACCGTAGATTTTCTGTAATGCTCACAGCATCCCATCTTTCCATTAAAAATGATCCCCAAGCTCTTTACCTTTGTTACTCAGGGTAAAATTTGGTCATTTAAATAAAAACTTAGAAGATCGAATGCGCTAAGTTCACCCTTGCAAAAAAATAGACAAGTTGATTTTGATGGATTTAGCAAAAATTGATTATTTTCGCCCATAAGGATATGTTTACTAAATTGTTATTGACTCTGGAAGCACAGAAAGCGAAAATCAGACTACCATTTCATACAGAAGGCCCCTGGTGGATATCCATACCTTCAATAACGTCGGGAAGTTCATTTATAAATAGAGAAAAGGCGAAGGGACCAAGGATTAAGCCGTCCTGTACCCCATTGGAAATACGGGTCCAATCTGATATAATATCTCCAATTCTCATCTGTTGATTAAACGGCTATTGATTGTTTTAATAGCCGGAGGGAAAAGTTATTCTCCTTACGCAAGTTATGAGCCAAAAAACCGTGATTTACTGTATCGAAGGGTTTTTTAAGATCATGTAATATAATTGTCGTCATAAGCTTGTTATCGAGGGTGAAATCAATGGATACTTTTAACAAGGCTGTTTCACAACTCTACCCAGTGCAGAAACCGGACTTCCATTTGGTTAAAAAAATGTATCGCAAATATTTTGCAGAATGTAGTTATGTAAGAGTCCTTCGAGTAGTTTACTGAAGAAGCACAGTAAGCTTATTGGCCGGTATTCGCTGGGGAATACAGGGGTAGAACATATAGCTAAGGGGTAGAACCATAGCTTTTTCTACATTTAAGAAAATTGGGAAAACGTAAGCCAAGAATTAGAAAAAAACTATTAACAAAAACTGGCAGTAACATTTTTTTGGATGTAGATCAGATAGATGCAATAGAAATATAACGAGTAATCCAAAAAATGTTCACCACTAGAATAATTTAACAAAGGGACTATTACGAATTATAATGATGGTGAATTTCTAGTTCAAACCCCCATCGTAAATGGTGATATTATTTATTTATATTTTTATTTTATTTACTGGTGAAAGTACTTGGGTTTGTGGATTTTGTACTAAAAATTCGCTCTCAGCACAATTCGTAATAATTTGTGCAATTATTAAAATGGTAGAAAATTTGTGTCTACCGACTGAGGCACTGCTGATGATCAAATTGACTTGCTATGAACGAAGCACCCGTTTTATTCATTTAGAAAAAAAATGTGTATTCATGTGTACAGTTTTAAAAGAAAATTTCATTTCAAAATTTAGTTGAAAAATACAGTAAGTTGTTCATCTACTGACCTGTAATAATGTATACAATCCCAAGGAATAGTGGACTTATATTAGAAATGACGACAAAATGAAGGCGTTGAATCTCTTTCAGACTTAATAAAATATTTAAAAAATTTAATTTGTATATAGCGGCTTTTCAAAAGTAATGTTTGTTAGTATTACAAATTATTATAATACTTTTCTGTTTGGCAAAATATTATCATTATTAAAGATATTTTTTGATTATTCAATAAATTAAATAAAAAATGTCTGTAATATTAGGTAGGTTCACTTAAAATCTATCACGTTTTTTTCAATCTGTCACACTTTTCAGTTTTACTCTACCAAACTTTATACCTTGGAAGTGATAACACTGGTATCATCTATATATTAATTATACAAAGGAAGCTCCCGGTTCCATATTTCAGCCACTTTTTTTATATGGAGTTTCATCGAGCTTTTCTTGAAATTTTATAATGGCAACCCTGATCCGCATCAGTTTGGGGTTGTGTTCATTACTTTGGGGTTGCGTTCCTGGGTAACTTTGGTGTTAAGTTTGGTTTGTGCCATCGATAAGTATGCAATACATGGATTTATTGGAACTTTTTTCATTTCATTATTATGCATGGTAAAATATTTTGCAAGTGTCTTTTTATTGCTTCCTTGCATGGGAGGATTAGGCCTACAGGGGACACCTCTGAAAAAAAACGCGCTTTAAAATTTAAGGTGCAAATTGAGGGAACTTATAAAAACGTTATGTCACTCATATACCTTCAATTTGTGCAATTGCACAGGGATCTCCTAGTACACATAATTTACATTGTTTCAGAAGGTTGAGTAGCGTACGTTTCCAGACCCAGAGTGGCTCTGTAATTTCTTGGAGGACTGTATAGGCAAATGCTTTCAATTCAAAAACGCAGTTTTCCAATCCTGAAAACCTTTAAAGTTCTTCTTTTCTTGGCGATGGTAACTTTATGCGTCACCTCAGATAGTAATTCAAAAGGAAATATTTTTGCTATGATCTATGTAAGAACTTTTGCACCTTATGCTGACTCATTGTGTAATGAACTGCGTAGTGCAAATGCGAACTGTCCACCTCTAGTTTGTCATTAATCCTCAATTAACATAAAAAGCTGTTGCTACACTATTTAACTAGCTAACTTATGATGAAGTCTGAATAAATTATTGCTAACCCCATAGACATTAAGATCAAAAGCCTGCACGTGCGTTATTACAAATTTTGCGGTTTCTAAATATTTATTGGTGGAAACAGTAGGGTAGCTGCTTCGCACTGAAATAGATCCAAAGAAATGTTTTGAAGATAGCAACAGAAGTAGAAGTACTATTTAATTGAATATGCATCCAAAGACCCGAGTATGAGACAACCACTTTCTAGCAAAGTCATTTAATTAATTTTTTGCGAAAACTTAATGATCCTTCTGGTTTGATACAAAAATAAATTAATCACGGTGGTTTGATTTTTTTCTTGGAAATAGTTCTTGTTCGGCTCGTGTTGCGATATTTTATGTAAATACCAAAAAACTATACTAAAGATCAGTTTGAGAATTATGGGAACTTTGACATCAATTTTCGCACCAAAATAATTCACTCGATCAGTAAAACCCACCTACATACGTACAACCGCACTTATTTCTAATCCCGAAATATTATTTGAATTGATTAAATATAAAACATCTCATGTGGGTTTAGAATTTAAGAATGATGAACCATTTTTATGAAGTTTTTTTTTGTTACAAAACTCTCAGATGAATCCCAACCTAAATATTTTAATTTGAGGAGTTCAAGGTGATTTCAGTTAAAATTTCATTGAACCTGTATTGTTATGAACAATTTCCAGTTTCTGCGTGAATTCTTTTGTTTCATCGCTAAAATTATTTAAAAATTTGACAAAAACAAATATGAGTTGGGCTTTAAATATGTTAATGTGATCTTGTTCCAGAATCGAAGAATTTATTAGTTGAGTCTTATTTATTGTCTCACGTCTGTCTGCATTCAGATTGGAATTAGTTTTTCCAGGGAATTTAGCTGATACAAATTGTTTAATTATGCAAGGAAATCACAATCATTTATTATAATAGTTTTGAAAATATTTTAATATAATTATTTGATATGAAAGCGAACGGCTTTGGTTGAAAGTTTGTAAAATGCCAAAGGACGTCAATAATAAATTGTTTTGAAAGTTGTTTTTGTTTTGCCATCTTTCTTTTGCGTGGATTTCTTTTTTTGCGTATCAAAAAATCTTGTTTGTGCCGTAGAAAGCCAAATTTTACTACGTCAAAAATAGTACCTGATTAACTATGTGATATCCAATGTTGGCATGAAAACCACATTTTATGGTGCTTTTGTATTCATACTGCCATAAATAACAATATTTTTTTCCTAAAACACAAGAATAACACAAAACAATAGACGGAAATTTTCCAAATTGAATGTAAATCTTCCTGGTATCACCGGCTGTAGAGACCCTTGTAGAGTACCCCCAAGACCTAAAACAGGTAAAATTTTCCTTAAATCAGTAGCATTAAAATTCTTTAAAAAATTCCATATCTAATTGTTTTGAGTATTAATATCTGAGATAATATTAAAAGTAAATTCAAAATAAATGGAACAATTGCAATCAATTGTTAATTACTAAAAAGATGCGTCATTTTTGAGTAAAATGCGCATTTTTTTTATAAATTCTGATGTCATTCAGTTGGTTGATTTGCGCACCTTTTACTCCAGCGTATTAAAACAATTCCGTGGAATTCGATGAAATTTGTTTTTTTTACAAACTGAATCATCCGACCGGACGCTGCAATGCGTTTATTTGAATGTGCTATTCAGATTGAAACTGATAATAAAAAATGATTTCATGCCATGTAGAAATGCAGAAGATTTCGTTTGTCATCCTGTCCTATGTAGTTTGAATAAGAAGAGCAATGTTAAAATAATTTCATGTTTACTAGAATATATATTTGCAGCAGCAATAAAGGATTATTGCCAAAAGCTATTTTCATTACAAACTAGCAATCAAAATTCCATCTAAGAAGCAAATGTTTTGTACTAATGTTTTATAGCCCTTGCGTACAACCTGATTCTCACAAATTTTTAAAAGTATATCGTTATACCCTAGACAGACAGAGTTCTAAATCACGATAAATCTCACGTAATTTCGAAATCAAATTACAGTGTGACACACTGACCTTTGACAGCTGTTTGTGATTTCACTGTAGAGTTTTGACGTGTTGTGTTTCAATTGTAAAAAGAAAACATATGATAAGAGCAGTGCAACATTACCAAAAATCTTTATTTCTAATAAAATTGAGGAAAACTATTCAAAGATCACTTTGGCAATTGGTAAGTTCAAAAATGTGACAGATTGAAATCTTTTTGGCATGTTTGACAGCAGGAAATTACAAATGATAAATTCAAATTTCACATATAGTTGGCTCCGATTTAGAAATTATCGTGACTTCAAAGCTAAATCAGCCAACATTTGAGGTAATTTCGTAGGGTATTAAATAGTTTACACTTAAAAACACATCTATTTCAAAGATATCTACAATCAAATCAAAACTAGGGGCACCTAAATCAAAGTCAACTTTTTCCAAAACAACTTACAACTTTTGCAAATCCAAATACAACTAAATAAACTTGAATAGCAATCAGTTTTTTAAGTTAAAACGGTCGATGTCTTGCTGTCTTTATCAGTGCCACATCGAAAGCCTGGGAACCGCTGACTCCACGCGTTACTATCAGGGTTTCGTTACCGAATAGGAAGCAAGATATAAACAACGTTGTTTATCACGGTGCATTTCTGGGCGTTTATCAAGAATGCCCGCGCAACTTTGTAACATTATCAAGAAAATTTATTACTTTATGCCCGACTCTATGTTGCCTTTTGCATATTCCCACTTGTTTACTTGCATTAATTCAAGCGGGAATTAGTATGATAACAATGTATAGAATGCAAAATTTTTCTTTATCATTCATCAATAAACACAACAATGTTTTAGAAAAGGTCAGCAAATTGGACCAATAGATCCCAGAGTAATGGCAAGCAACAAGTGAATATGTGCCCTTTTTGTTTTCACCTCTCTTAAATAAACCTTTTCTGGACCGAATGGTGACTAGTGACCGAATAGTGACTGGTGACAAAAACGCAGAAGGCAGTAGGAAACGGAGAAACACAATCACTCCAAGCCAAAGATGATCTTTATAGAAAAAACAACAAACCAAAATATAAACAACATACATTAACAAAAATAATAATAAAAAGTAATATCAAGATATTGCAAGGCTTCTCAACCAGTGGCGGGCATTTACGCGTAGATTTGTACTGTTTACACCTCGAAGTAAACAATACATAGACAATGTAGAAAATCCATAGTCCACGTAGACAATGTAAACTGTTCGTAGACAAACAAAAATTAAAACTGTCATTGAATAACAAGGGGACAGTTGTAAAGACAATATACACTCAATATTTCGTACAATAGTGTACAATTGACGTTTTTTACAAGTGTACATATTAAAAATATCTTAACCTTTAGGATAACTACTTCCCCTTAGAATTTCATGGGCAAATTTGCAGTTTCTTTGGGTTGGTACATGTTTTAGATTTCCTCAGAGCTTTAAAATTTAAATCCTCTTGAAACTAACTAATATTCAGTGGCGGTCTTAGGGGGTGACGAGCAGGGCAATCGCCCGGAGCCTCGCTCTTGCAGGGGCCTCGCGCAACGACCCGAGTAGAAAAAAGTTCATATTTAAGACTTTTTATTGTATCCTTAGCTATTAGTTGTAACAGTAAAATAAATTTGGTTAATTCATAGTAAAGTATATATTAAATTTAATAAGTGCCTGAATAAAATGTCTCATGTAGATTTATTCAATGTCACATTCGTATAAAAAGTAAGATTAACGATATCAAAATTAATTAATTTATCAGTAATATTTTTTGTAATTTGACTCCAAAACATAATTTAAAAATTCATTACCATTTCAATCTCGTGCCTCGCACATTAGAAAATCTACTTGAACGCGCGGTTTTGTCACTTTCATCGTGTTTATAATTTACGTTCGGGGAATCCCTGTATTTCATTTCGTTCGTCAACTCTTGTCATACAATTTATTCAATATAAATTTATTTATTTATAACTTTTGCATTTTTGGTCAATCATCAAAAATACCTATTTTCAATTCACATATTTTGCATAAAGAACAAGGGCCTCGCAAAGATCTGCCACCCAGAGCCTCGCAATGGTTAAGGCCGCCGCTGCTAATATTATTAATCTTTTACTTCAATAAACTATAATAATCGTATGTCTCGAATCTTTTCCATCAATCCAGAAAATATAACTCACACTAATCTAACTGCTTTCCCAGTATTACAGAAAAAGTTTGCCAATATATAAATCTTTATTTAACCCTCTTTGTTTTCGACTTTATGGTTGTGTACATTTAACTTATTGAGATGTAAAAAAAGTACATAAACCAAGAACTATCATGTCAATGTAATCAGTTTATTTCTGGATAAAATGCGCGAAGGAGCAAAAGATAGCCCTTAAGTTGACACTATCACCTTTAAATTCTATGCGCAGAACTAGTGCAATTATATTGTATGTTATCCCCGCGAACATAATTGTATTTACAGAAAATTATCTTTCGTTTAATTCCAACATCTACGTATCTCCCCCTACTTTTGAAATGTCAATAAAGCAGGATCCGGTTATGATGAATGCGAATAATGTTCCAAAACAAGTTCGTTATATTCAAAGTTCGTTATAATCGGTAAAATAAAACTTATGGAAAAATTTTTAGTTATTTGAAAAACAGTACGTAATAACCGAGGGTTCGTTACAAACGGGTTCAATATAACCGAATTCTACTGTCGTTCAGCCGCGTCTCAGAGCTTGAGCAGTGAGGACGCATATCATGCTGTTGCGGCTCAGTAGGTTTAGGGTTTTTCTTTTGTTTTTTTTGTATTTTTTATACATCGGTTGTTTCGCGGAATAATTGTAGGTTTTTATAATTACGTGGATTTATACGTATTACTTTATGGCGTTATACCCTAAAGGGTCAAGCCAGTGGGGTGAGCCTTCGGAACCCAATAGCGGTACTTACAGGGGAGCCCCGAAACCAAGATGAAGAAGAAGAAGAAGAACTAAAAGTTCTTGCTATAGAATTTTCAGTTCGAATTGTACAGAGATGGACGATAATTTGATTAATAGCTAATCAAAAACAAATCAGCACAATTTATTACACACAAATAATCAAACTTATAAAAGTTTTCATCAAAGGTGAAATTTTTTGCGCTGCCTACCAAATATTAATTGTAATACGTTGAATGGCAAAACTCAGAGTCGCCACACGCCCACATTTTAATGTGGCTTACAAATATATTGAAGTCAATCCAAATCGATGATATCATCTCAACAGAAATTTCAGACCCTTAAATTGACAATGAACTCCATGGTATCGTCACTAAGGACATGATGCATGACCCATTTTTTGGATTATTTAGCAATTTTTGAAAAAAGACACAAACGACAACAGATCTCTGCTCACTGTAGCAACGCGAAAACACAAAATTTATTGCACAAGTGGCAAGAGTCAGATGAAGTTTGAGGATGTAGAAATTAATAATTAACGGATCGTCCCATAGAGTCCTTTGCTTCTGCAAACGTTTGATACTCGCATCAATGCTGCATCCTGCTGCAACTCCATAAAATCGATTAAATACATCCTCTAGTATGTCCATTAAGGCTGGCTGGAAGGAGTTTTTACTATGGCACGTGAAAAGGATAGTGACGAAATTCTGAGCACCAAGTGGACCGATATATCTCAGAAAAATAAAGGAATGTGGTGAACGATATCCGATAGTCGTACATCTTTACGTATATCTGGACTCTGGAGAATATTTAGCGAGTATATTTTAATGAAATCAATTTACTAAACATTTTAGACAAATACTCAAACACAACATTGACTGGATTTTTCGAACTGTGCAAAAAGAACAAGTAGAGATGTAAAAGTGCAAAATACGGATTTGCTTTCTTCTGTTTGTACGGCTTTTATGGTTTTTACAGCTTTTTTCATACTTTAATCGAATAACGAGAACAGCATGACATCATGGCTTTTTATGGTTCTTTTGGCTTTTTATGTTTCGTACCATTAAAAGCAAAGCGGCTTTTTGCTTTTTTCCTGTAAATAAACGAACAAAACAAAGGGCTTTCAATATAATAATTTAAAATTAGAGATTTTGCAATTTGTATAATGTTGACAGGAAATAAAAGAGAATTTAATCGTCCTTCCCTTTTCAAATTATGCCGGCGGAAACAATTAATTTGCATGCAAAATTGGAAATCCGTAACAATGCGTGACTGGCTTAAGAGGAAGTTCTAATTGCTGCGATATGTCTTAGAATAAAGAAACGAAATAATCGAAGGTAGTTAAGTAGTAACAAATAAAATGTAAGCAAGACGTTAGCTATTTTTTGAACATAGTATTTTTAAAGAAACAGATATGATAGAAATGTATATTAGTGGTGTGTTTAAATTAAAAATTAATATTTGATTCCATAATTGAATTAAAACAAATATATAGCATTTACACTTCAAAAGCAACCGTTTCAAGAACAGCTACAACCAGATCAAAATCTAGGCCATCAATTTCAACGCCAACTAGATCAAAATCAACGTCAACTACTTCAAAAAAATAACAACTTTTTCAAATTCAAATACAACCAAATCAACTTCAATAACAACCAGTTTTGCATGTTAAAATGGTTGCTATTCAAGTTTATTTGGTTGTATTTAAATTTGAAAAAGTTGCTATTTATTTTAAGTAGTTGACGCTGATTTTGATCTGGTTGGCGTTTAAATTGATTTGGTTGGTTTTGTTTTTGGTCTGGTTTTAGCTGTTCTTGAAACGGTTGCTTTTGAAGTGTAAATGCTATAGAAATATTAACCGTTTGAGTGCGGCGTATAACAGTTTTGTTCGTGAAATGAGCGCTATCGCGCTCCTCACCACTCAAACGGTTAATATAAATATGCGAGAAGGTTAGTATATAGGCGAATATACCAATAAATTCCTTATTATTTCAGCTATCGAAGAATAAAAAGCCGTAAAAAGTAAAAAACCATGATACCATGCTTTTTTAAACAGCAGATTGAAGCATGAAAAAAGCCGGCTTTTTATGAAAAAACAGTATAAAATTAAGAAGAAAAAAGACGAAAAAAGCGGCTTTTTTGCGGTATTCTTACATTTCTTATGGCCTATCAGATCTGGACTGAGGACTTTGCCTGACGTCGGCCACACATTATTCAGGCCACCTGACAGTCCAGGTCCTCAGGCTATGGACTGTCAGGTCGCGCCTGGCAGATTGCCTCTAGATTCATCACACACTAGGAGGACTGAAATCGTCGGATCGGTCAGTTTGTTTCTGAGCAGAATGGCAATTGTTATTTGTAGAATGCTAGGAGCTCTTTGTATTCCTTCTATCGAAGCACCCTATCCGAGAAGCACTTCAATTTCATTTGCCATAAAGCATTATGACGCCCCTAAATGTTTATTAATTCTGCTACAAACGCTTCCTTTTTATCCATTCGCTATAATCTAATTTAGAAAATTACACAATACGAGTGGAATACGAAAATATTGCCTCAATATTTTTCATGGACTGTGGAAAATATCAAACTTATTTGAAATCCTGCCTGAAGGCCATGGACGACTGTTTTTGTGCCACACACGGGCTGTTTCTTATCAGTTTCGATGAACTGCATGCATTGTCTATCCGACGACCTGTATGTGTGTGTCGAAATTTCGCGGCCGGTGCCTTCGACTGCAGGTCGTGGTCTGCGGGCGGACTATAAGTGGATGGGCACTATAAGGTCTAATTCATCAAAAACAATTAGAAGTCATTTTGTCAGTATGCTCAAGTACTAGTTACGCCATTTTTGTTTACGTGACGTCACTGCCTGAATATTCCAAAACTAGACATAAATGAAATATGCTGGAGTATGCTCAAGGGAAGATTACTGTAAAGAAATAAATGAACAATATGCTCAACTACTCATTTAATTCCTAAAATACTTAAAATTTCCATACAACTTTGACGGCGTGACGTCATCGGCCGAGTGTCATTTTTTTCTTTACAATACCTTGTGTTCTGTATACCGTGACGAAGATTACCTGTCAAAAGACGTTCTGAATTGATTATGCAGAGAATGCTGCAGGACTTTACTGAAAACATCTAAATTGATCTTAAATGAAAACTAGGTTCATTGATGACGTTTGAAGATAAGATTCAAAAGTCTTTATTAAGGTTTTTTAGCGAATATAAAATTAACAACCCGAAGCTAATGCCCAGGAGAAGCTGGATAGCAAAGCTCTTACGAATACAAATTTAAAAAATAAATTCATATCTATATGTAGATGGTACCTCAGCTTAATCGCACGCATCTAGCTTAATCGTGAGGAACACACAATAAGAGCTTGCGTGGAAATGAGAGAATAAGGCAATATCGCACACCAATATTTACGCCACTTGAAAAATATAATCTGCTTTAAACTTTTAAATACAAATCGAACGACAACAAAGGAGGCCTACTGCGAGCAGCTGGCTTAAGTCTGCAATAGAAGAAAAACATCCATCTCTGATTTCAAGGCGGAAGGTGTTGTTTTACCAGGGTAACGCGCAGTCACATACAGCAAAGATGACGATACAAAAGCCGATGAAGTTTCAGTGGGAAATGATGCCCTACGCATTGTAGATAGATGATGAAGGAAAATATATTTTAAAATAAACAATTTTTTGTATGTGTTATATTTTTAAATAAGAAAGATGTTAAAACCCGCATTATTTATGGGATACTCAACACAATACATTATAAAGCTGGTATTGAAATCGCATCAAAAAAAAACTAGGAGTGCCAATATTATTCCACAATTTAAGAAAACGCCGCGCTGTGCTTTTAAATAAATGTTAGAAATTATAATAATTTCAAAATTCGAATATTATGAATTTCTCAACATGACAATTTCAGCGCTCAAATTGCTTTTGTTCGTTTGCCTAATTTTTCAACTAACATGTATATTTTATAAAAATTTGCATTTCCATTTATCTTGAAATAAGAAGCAATTAACTGTATTTAAACATACATATATACAATAATATATATTTTCTTTCAGCTTACAGGTGCTCCACTCCAGGGAGGCAAGCGTGTCCAGTTTAATATGTTCCTAAAGCACATTAATAAGATCACTTTAACCGAGAATCTTACAACGTCTCTTGTGCCTACTATTTGGGTAGAGGAGGTACCGCCAGTTCTACAAATTTGAAATCAGTCTCATTTTTTTTACTTCTATTTTAGGGGATAGCCTTAAACCAGGAAATGGTCAACATGATCCAGTCGCAACTAATGAATGCGTTAAATTTATTGGACATCGCATTTTGGGCAATTGTTGTGACGGGATTATCTTCAATTGTTTTATCTGTGCTTTGGTATTTACTACGGAAAAAGGAACCCGAGCCGCCCATTAAGTAAACTTTGGAAAATTCCAGCCACAAACCTCGAAGCTTTATGATCACAAATGTGTTATAGTATTGTTATTTTTATTTTAAAGAATGTGATTTAGGTAAAAGTCTTAAATAAACTTATTTTAATAATGAGTGTCCAGTATTGAATGTAGCTTTTTCAATCTTTCAAGTAGCACAATAGTAAACAATAACGTATAAATAAATTGTCGAAAAATAAAAGGTACCTCAATATCCTTCTACATACATAGGGGCACGAGTGAGAACCCTGAAGGGACCGGTAGTAATGAGGGTTTTAGTTTTCGTTGTGTTGAGGCTAGTGAAGCCATGGATGAAATTTTCTCCATTAAGTCTGATGCAACGGGACCAGACGGGATACCGCCAAAATTCGTAAAGATGCTCTTGCCGACGATTTTATATCCTGTCACTCACATCTTTAATTCATGCCTGACTATGTCAGGCATGAATTAAAGATTTCAGACCAATAAGTTTGTTGTGCTTTCTCTCCAAAGTACTTGAAAGGCTGATGTATTTGCAGATGCTTGAGTATTTGGAAGCTAACACTTAATGACGCGATGGCAGTCTGGCTTTCGAGCATTTCATAGTTGTGAAACTGCACTCTTATACGAGTCACAACGGACATTCGTAGGTCCCTGGATAACAATGATTTTTGTGTACTGACACTATTGAATTTTTCGAAGGCTTTTGACAGTGTCAGGCATACTCAGCTTTTATCAAAACTGTCTACGGGCTTCGGCTTCTCTTCTTCAGCGATTTCCCTAATTCGCAAATACTTGTCTGATAGAATGCAGCAAGTAAGGGTGCAGGAGAGTACATCAGGTTTGTTGCCACTAATAAATGGAATCTTAGGGAACCAGAATACCTTTACAACGAACTTTCTCATCTGCAGACTGCTCGCAACTTGAACTTACTAATACCGCGTTTTAAATATTCCATTTTTGAGAATTCTTACTTTGTTCGTGCAATCCGAGCATGGAATTCACTTCCTCCGGATATTCAAAGGACGAGATCGGCGGGGGCTTTCGGGAGGCTTCTTTCTCAGCACTTTGGTCTTGGGTCATAATTTTTCACTGTTATAATTTTTAATTTTTATGAATTTTTCGGTTGCATTTCATTAGTTTTTATGTCATGGGCTTCGCTTGTGCGCACTGCTGGGTTTAGTTTTTGAATTTAGATTCCCTTTGAATTATATTGGATCTTTTTACTGTTCGTCTTTGTTTCCTTTCTTTTTAGTTATCTTTAATTTAGTCTTTATTGATATACTCGGTTATCGTAATAGTATTAAGCAGATTCCATGTAACATCCATTTGTTAAACAATTCATACAGCCAAAAGATTATGTAAGATCTTATTGTATGATGTCCAAAATAAAATTTGAATTGAATTGAATTGAAATTATTTTTTTAAAGTGATTATGGGCGAAATAAGCTGGCGTACCAACATAAGTTAAACTGATAGACTCATCCACGTCCATAGTTACCCGGGTCTTTGCCGTATTCACTGCTGAATGATATTCATATTTCTCGTACTATAAATGTGTTAAAAATGAAAAGCAGCAAATTCGCACCTTGCATGTACCACGCAAGCCTCACCTACTCCTTTCTCTGATGTGTAGGATAGCCTCCACACTGATCTGGCATATTCTAAGCCATATCATTTTTCGCAGCTGAATATGTGAAGCATGTTAGAGGCAATTTCCTATTTGATGTGAATACAATCATTTAAAATAACAAGAGGTGCTTTATACTGGCATTCCAGACTGCTTCGTTCTTGCATAGTTTTGGACTAGTGTCCGTCCTGCATTATAATAATCAATGGCCACTTCATTTTCGCGCGAGAGGTCTATAAAATTCTTGAAAATCTTGAAGTGTCTAAAGCCACCGGACGTGATGTTACCTCGCCTCCGCTTCTAAAGGGCTGCCTCTTCCCTATATGGAAAATATTATATTTAACATATTTAAAAGGTATTTTTTCATCATTTTGGAAATTCTTCCATGTTCAGCCTGTTCCCAAGAAAGGAAACACATGTGATCACTCTAACTGCAAACAATAGCAATCGCTTCGATTTGGTATAATATCTTGAAAGAAACAGCCTAATCTATGATCGCCAATATGTCTTTCGCCTCGGATGCCCAAACAGCGACTTGATGACGTTCATTACCAAAACTTTGCATCATTGTCTTCATAGCTTCGATGAGTAAGGAAAGACCTTTGACAGAGTTTGGCGCTCTGCCCTTTTAGCCACAGTCCCAGCATTTGGTCTCGGCCCTTCTCTCTTTACTTGGATTGGTAGTTTCCGGTCTGACCATTTCATTAGTCTTACTTTGGACGATGTCGTCTCTAACGCTTACAAGATCAATGCTGGCATGTCTCAGGGCTCTGTATTGTCCCCCATTCTCTTTCTGCTCTTCATTAATGAGGTCTGATCTATTTTCTCGAATCTCATACATACGGCTCATATCAGACCCAGACTTGAATTTAATTCGCATATTTGGCAAGGGTAGGACGTACTTCATTGCCCACGTTAGGCAAATTAAAAAAAAAAAACTTTTAAGCTGGTGATGAGGCGATTACTTCCAAAGTAATTCCCTAGAGCACAGACGTAATGTTGCATGCCTAACTCTAACGTCTAACGAAATCTCTGGTCTGAAGTTTCGAGAATGCTTCTTGAGCTGCAGATATAAGTGGCAGTTATTTAAGCAGAATGTGCACCGACATTTCGACTTGACCTCCTAAGTTCCTTTTCTCCTACATCCCCATTTTTCTTCCTACCGAAGCTGTGCATAGTATCCTCTAAGCTGGTCCGACTGATTTGGCACACAAAATATTGAGTGCTGCTGTGAAGCTTTAATCAATATTATTTGGTTCGGAACGCACGCGTTTATCCCTTATAGCCTATCAGGTGAATAAGTTGACGAAACCACGGTAGATTTATACTGTCATTACTTATCTTTAGCAAGGCTAATTTCCAATTTGAACAGAATATCACGCCCCAGAGGCAATAAAAGTAAATTGGAACAGAAACCGATAAAGCCAGTTCCATTTTGTTATGTTGCAGGGACTTTATTATGTTATGTACGAGCGGCAACAGCAATACAAAAATTTCTGCTTTGAAATTTGAATTTTTTTAAACAAAATCCTATAAATTGAAAGCGGATTAATCTAAACCTGATAAATCCAAAGTGGTTAGGTCAGAAACGATATCTGCATATTTATTTTGAAGATTTATGGATAACGCGAAGCACGTATCCCTTTTAATAATTAACATACTCTTACCGGTTAATACCTTTTGCAAAAATAATAAATTGATAAAACTAAACACCTTTAAATTTATTCAATTTTTATTAATTACTGAAGAAATAGGTTGACTGGATTTATCGGTTTTTGTTCCGCACCTCCTCAAATATAATAATAAATATATTTATTATAATATTATGTATATAGTATTCTTTTTATACTTTTCTCAGGTATTCTTTTAGTAAATTTGAAATTATTTAAATTAAACATTACATGATTTTGGAAGAAGTAAAATTCTCTAATGTATTGAGATAAGCATTTTGATTCTTTTACTATTTAACTAATTACAAATATTACGTATAAACGCAAAATTTCGAATAAAATCTCAGGACATATAAATTTACCACAAGTTGCGGGTTATGTACATTAGCCCTTAGATTTATTTAATGGTCTCAGCGCCATCTTACATTAGGTAGAACGTTCTGAATGACACCGCTTGGCATTACGAACTGCCTTACCAACAAATTTTAGTTGTGGGTTTGAAGGAAAAGTGCGAATAGCTGTGGTAAATTTTGTAAACATAACCTTTTCAATTTTTTGCTGTAAATACGTGTAATAAACGGAAATCTGTAATCGCGGATATTAATACAGAGTGCGGGCCTTAGGTAGCGATTGAAGGAACACTTGGAGAACACAAGTTTGTTCAGAAAATGTGAATTTATTTGAGCTGTCTATGAAGTGCCTACTGCTAGCGATTGTTTGCATGTAAATCAATCAAATTGATAAAGAAGTGTTAAGAAAGTGGCCCTCGCCACATAGCACATCAAAGTGAACGGGGAGGAAGTGTTTTTGGGGAGATTTCGCCGAGTTTTATTGTTTTACAGTAAAATCAATCAGGAGATGCTTATAACGCGGTAATTTGTCTGCCATATGCCATTCATATTGAACTACTATGCAGAAGATGGCAGGATAGAAAAAAATGCACGGGAGTGCTTGTGAGAGCGAGAGTAGGAGCATCTCGCACGTAACTAACGCGAATGACACGTTGTGTAGTAGAGTTAAGTACACTGTCAATATTGCACAGGGCAAATTACAAATTGATGACTTAGCACTGTTGAATGCCTTCGGGACTGGTTTCTTTGAGTCTTGTTTCCGCTCAACAGGTATGATGCTGAGGTGAGACGAGCTTTGGTGTTCCCTAATTGCGGTAAAGAAGTGTTAATAACTGGCCTCCCGCCTTTTTTTTGCACGTCCTTGTCGCACAAAGTTGCAAGACATCATGGGACCTCGGTCCCAAATCGCAAACAACATGGTGAGATTTTGTACACCTGAATGCAGTAGCAGAGGGAAGTGGAAAAACACCTACAGTAATGCCCTCCTTCTCTTGCTCATCGCTATCATCAGCAGAAGTTTACAGTTGCGATCTGCCGTTCGTGTCGTCGTCGTCGTTGTTGCGAGAAAATGGCGTCAGCTGCCAAATTTTTACTAGACGAAGCTCTAAATAAAACAGATATCGATTCAAGTGAAGTTAGTGCAATTGTTGATACTTTAGAGACACAGTTAAGTGAGCAGAAAAAGAACCAGTTTAATGTTCAAAATAATTTTAAGGATAACCTGAATAATAACAATCATGCGAATGCGACTACTATTAGTACTAGTGTTGCCATATCAAGTGATCAACTAACGTCAAATGGACATCAGCAAGAGCAACAGAGAAGCTCCGAGGAAAATCGAATTTTTTCGGCTAATAATAATATTTCAAACTTTGTAAATAACAATATTAGTAGCAAAGGTGATAGTGCGGGTGTGAATAGTGAAGTTTCAGTTACAGGACATCAACAGGTGGTAGTTTCAGGATCTACAAACAGCCAGCAATATCAGAGCCAGGAGCAACAAAATTTTCATCATTTGCAGAATATGCCAAAGAGCAATGAACCAATTAAGTTAGTTTATCCGATAAGCAGTAATCAGCATCAGCCCCAGCCACCTCAAAATACTATTGTAACGATGAATAGCAGCAATCAAACGACTGGAAATCGAGTTACATTCACCAGTCAATCCTTACCAAATGGAACTATTAATATTACATCGCAGCCGCAACAAATCATGCATGCTGTATCCGCTAGTGGCATTCCAAATGCTACAACAATAAAAACGATAACAGCGGGCACAGGACAGCAACAACAACAGACTCAGAATCCTCCCGGAACAACACAATTGGTAATTAAAAATCAGGCAGTTTCGCTACCAGCGGGACTTGTCTCAAGTGCACCAGGAATGGTTACTATGACCAAAACAATAAACCAGGTATTTTCATCACTGTGATGTAAAAACAAAACTCATCACTGTTGCCCCTTCCTGATTATTTCGCTTGCTCCTCTTATTTATTAGAAACCTGGAAGCTTTTGTAGATCAAGTATGCCGTAGGTCTATCCTAGAGTATATAAGTCGTTACTTCTCTATTTATAATTTCTCATTTAATTTTTAGAATCAAAAAGCACTCTGTAGTTTCGTAGCAAGAATTCATAATTTCGCTTTGTATTCATAACGGAAGCAGGCAGGCGTTTATAATGACAAAGGACTTTCGTGTATCTATGTCTATTGAACGTGTGTGGTCCAGCATTTTGTCGTCAGGCAGGTAAACTAATACTTCAAAAGATCCCGGACACAAAAATTACACAACTGTCTATATTATTTACAATTAAAAAATGGTATTTCAAGTAGTAATCTAGGGAAAATACGTAAAATTTTACGCGTGAACTATGAAGAATTTCTAATTTATATACAGTATCTCAATGTGCGCAGAACTCTACAACTGCATTTTTTTTTTTTTTTGCAACAGAGTACAGAGTTGTTATAGATGAGTTTAATTAACTCGATTATTTTATAGCTATTAAGTTTACGCTGTCATTTAAGTCTTCTACGAGAAAATAGATGGCGCTAATTGAAAGCTTTTGAGTTTAGAAGTTGATTTTGCTCATCCTAGCAATTAAACATAAAAGAAAAAGAGTTGACTCTGCACTCGATAGAGATGCAGCCGTTCTTATGAGCTTTCATAAGTCCGTTGCTCAAAAAACAGCATATATGACTACATTTTGTTCAGTTTTTATTTTGTGTTCAGATTGTGTAAAAAGTTAGATGATATCAAATTCGATATACTCAATAACATTCACAACTGTAATAAGTAATTAATGTGGAAGAAATTTTGCAATGAAATAATACACACAATTTTTGTTAAATGTCCTGAATACATAAGAAAGGATCTAGAATATGTATCGCAAGGAGTTAAGCATCCTTTAAGATCAGGTAACAACTTTAAATTGCATAAATGCAATGTATAAATATTTAAAAAAATGAGAAACAAATTTAAACTCAGAGAGGCCGAGGGAGCGGCCCTATGTCTCGTTTTCACAAAATCTTGCGGTCTGAAATAAAACCCGCTTATCAAAACCTCATCTTTTCAAAATTTCGACTTGGAAAATCTCACCAATTGAAAAATAAGAAAAATCTCGCCCCTAATCCTGCTTTTTTTTTAATCAAACAAATGACTTTTCTTAGTTGACAATACTTATGGGGAAAATATACATACAGTTGAAAAAAAAATAGCATAAGGACATATTAGTTGCAATATTTTTTAAATACTCAATTTTTGAAAAAATTTTTCTGCGAGTGATAATTCTTTTCAAATTGTTGTATTTCATTTTTTGTTTACCCCTTTTGCGACTTGGGCCTTGATTTTTCGCCATGATAAGTTCCTGGGAAAGATGATTAATCAACCGATAATGGCCTCCCAGCAAAACATGTTTGTTGTACACATTAAAATATAGATTTCATAATGATACTGTTATAAAATTGTTAAGATCTCGTTATTCCAAATTTCCAATCGCTGCGCTCCCTGCAAAACTTTTTTGCTTATAAATGGGAATTGAAATAACAAGCTTAGTAAGCAAGATTTTGAAATGCGAAATTTTGAAATCGAAATTTAAGAATTTGGGATTTCGTATCCAACTCTTCCTCCGAACCCTATGAAACCAACTATAGTGTGCCGATTTGTGTTTTATTTCACTGCCCTCCTAATTTTCTTCAGGCTCTATTTATCTACATAATTTTAACAAAAAAAATATGTAAATATTTCGTAAAAAAAAGCACGAAAACTTTAATTCCGCCACTTTAACCAGGAAATGATTATACTAAGCTCTCAAACCTCATTAAAAGGTGTACAAATTTTTATCAGCTCAAAAAAGCATGTTTCAAGAATTAATGCCATTAATTATCTATTTAAGAACTTTGCAGATTGTAGCCGATCATCTTACTTTGGCCAAGTCTTAGTCTAATTAAAAGTTTCCCTAATTTGTTGATATGGTTTTAAAGATATTTCTGGGGAAAACACGTTTTAGTTTTTGAAACTTCTTATTTATTATATTGTCTTGTAATATAACATCAAACACTCACCTTTTCCAACTTGTGAAAAAAAAACAATATATATATATATACATATATATAAACAACGTAAGGGTCTTTTCATTTTCTGCACCTTTACCGAATAGTAATTCTCAATACTGACCCTCTTCATTTATAGTGTCAAAACTTACCTACCTTTTTCCTTAGAAAATTAAAATCAAACATTACTTTTCCATAAATAAATAAAAACTCATGATTTCAATTTATCTCGCTTAACTTATTTCTGCCTTAAATTCCAAGTATACTGACGTATTAGATACATTTAGGCAGACTCATCGTATGTTTATATTGAGTGCCTGTTTTGCCCATAAAAAAGGAGCTCGATTTAAAAATTAAGGGAATTCTGAATTCAGGTCCTTATCTTTGTATAACATTAAGTGACGTGCATATAGCATTATGTAATTATCTAATTTTTAAAGAAAGAAATCGTATAAACCTATTGTATTAGAGAAAAATCGGCTCTCATATTCTCATGTTGTATCAGGCAGACTTTTTGGTTAGTTATCCTGTTCCACACTATATAAGTAAAAGTCTACTGGGTATCAGTTGAAATTTTCAAAATATTATTTTTTATGGCTGTAATAAATATCGTAAACACTTTTAATTGGTGAAATATATGATGTAAATCAAAGTTGGGACTATTGGGATGCCGCTCTGTTTTCCGCAATTCACTCCTTGGCATTTTCTGCTCTTTACAAAATTAATAAAGATTTGTTATATCATTGCAATTATTTAATTTTTGTAAAAGGTAGCGTATTCCAATTTATTTGGGGAATAGGATAGTTAAAGGGAATCATATTTGATTGGGAAATTTCGTAAAATATTTTGAGATCAACAAGACCGCGCATGGTTTGTTTTAAGCCTTTGCGTTTACTTTTATATTTTTTCTCCCAATTCAACATATGAAAAATTGAAACAGATTAAAAATTTTGTATCACCTTTTTTGTTTTGATACAATATGCCTTACCTTTTCCATGTTAGACCGTGCTGATATTCGGTTTCAAAATGAATATCAGTATCCCAGGAAAGAAGTGCTTTAAGAGGGACCCACCGAAGAAGTTATTTTCGGTCTTTTCTTGTTTGCTATAGAATTTTCACCATTTTGACCATTACATTTGACTGTACTGTTTGTTACATAGAAGTAATTACTGGTTTTGCTTAATAAAAAAGATCAAAATCAGAAACGATCAGATTACAAAAAAAGGATATTTGAATGTGCGGTAAATATTTTAAAATTTTAAATGCAGCGACAGTTCAGAAAAGCATATCTTTGTAAGGCGATCATTACACTTGGCAGTGGGAACGCACGTGTCTGCCAAAAATTGTAAGTGGAAAAGGTAGTGAGGGACCTCCTTACTAGGGATGTGACATCGAAACAAAACATTAATGTTGCCGTTGAAGACGCCATCGTTGAGAAAACATCGATGTCTGCAAAACATCGGCTAAATGTTTAAAAACACTGATGTTTCGGAGGAAATGCATAAAGCTTATAAATGAATGAACCTTAGGGATCTTTTACTTTTGGCTTATATTTTCTCAATTCTGCATAATATTATTCCTATAATCGATGTATCGCTATTTATACCTATCTCGTAGACGTACATAATCAAGAACCTTCGTATGAATCGTGCATGTGCGCAGAGAAATATTTAGATTTACTTTGCTTTTATTGAATTTGCTCGTTAAAATTAATATAAAATAAAAGGCTTCTAACATTATATATACATAGTATTTCTGCATGCCAAATTGGCATGAGCGTGTGTAACAGCCTTAAAAATCGAGACGGAACAGACGCACGGTTAAAGCATCGAATAATTCACGGGAATTCATGTTAGCCTAAAAGTATGAAAAGAATTTTGTATTTATTGTACCTACTCTCGAGCGTTAAGTTAAGCTCTTTGAAATATACTTGCACAACAAGAGAATTATTCGCAGGGGGCTTCACAGAGCGAACTTGAGTCGTCATTGAACTATCCTGGTAAAGTTTATATAGTCCTGTGGAGTAACAAACAGACAGCTATACTCTAACTAAAATTTGTCTGCTCGAGGTAGATTAAAGACAGTTCACAACATATAGGTTATTAAACTTCCTGGATCATATCTTTATGAAGACAGAATCGGTTACTGTTCAATATGATCATCGAAAGTGAATCATGAGAGTACCTAAATTATGTCTTGCTAGGTCTACTTATTAAATTCCTGTTAACTTCAAGTTTCACAAACTTTCATTGTTATTCATAGAAAGTGAAGTGGAATAGATACAGCTTCGGTTAGCTCGAAAACAGATAGATAGCTTATGAGGATTCCGAAATATGCAAGAAATGTGTGTGTCAGTTAGTTTTCTTTTAGAAGTTTGCGTATATATGTGAAGAAGGGTAGATAAATGCCAAAATTTCGACCTTAAAATTTCATACATAGCTTCTAAACGAGGAGGAATAGGAGAGTGAGGAAGCACTCATTTGAAACCCTCTGATGTTTTCCCACTGAAAAAGTTTATTCACATGAGGAACTAAATTAATTATAATTGGTCCATATCTGTTTTAAGTTTTTATAAAATTTCGTATCGTCTTTTTTTCTTTTTTGCTACGAAAATTATTACGTCTTTATTTATATTATAGTAAATATATGTTTGATTGTAGATTCAAAGGCAAAAATATTATACAAAATGATAACACTATCGATATAAAAGGAAATATTAAAGTAGGACCATACACAAATTCCATCATTAATGTAAACAATAAAAAGAAGAGAATTCCGATGGCTTATGTGCGGTTCCCAATATGGGAAAGTACGTTGATTTTGCCTTGTGCTTTACGCCTAACTGAAGGAAGTTAAGGGTTTTTTTTCGAATAAAATAACATGTTTCATCACAAATAAATCAGTAGTAGATCTTGTTATAGATTGGCACCTTTATTTTGAAGCAATTTGTTTACTATTTTTTAATATTTATTTTGTTTAGAAAAATCAAAACGCAAACTGAAGAATCATTTTTGGGAGTAAAACTTTGAATTGTTCTCGCACTTCTCACTAAAATTATCATTAATATTACAAACGCAAATGTTAGCAGTTTTTTTTAGAATCATGGCATTCACAAACAAGTTATTTATATTTATTTCCATCTATAGAAGGCTTACTTGGTAAGGGATTGTTGCTTCCATAAATTTCAAACATACTGCTTCCGTGAGATCTGTTGTTAATTATTTAGATGAATTTGTCCGTAGCTATTTCGAATCTAAATGCTTTTAAATAGATTTTTTATTTCAGTAGAAATTCTTATTTGCATTTTGTATCAGGAAAATACCTGAAAAATATGTAGTAGAAATTATCAAATCTATTATCCATTTCAATGCATCGAATGGTGTGCTCTAGAATCATTATTTCAACATACTTTGCCCTGCGTGCGTGTGCACTTTTGACAAATTTCGCTTTCAAATGACAGAGTGCATGTATAATTTCATTTCAATAATGTCAATGTGTAAGAATGTCGTGTTAATTAATAATAAATTATTATCTAATTTATATTTTAGGGAAATCAACAAAATATTGTAGGTACACCAATGTTGCCTGCAAGTGTGGTTGTAGGCGTTCGGCCTGGGACGCCAACCCAAACTCAACAGAAAACCGTGGGTACACCTCTACCTAGAGTTGTAATAGGAGGCCCTCACATGGTTGGAACTAGACCAACAAGTCCAGCGGTACTAAAATATATAATAAGCGTATAAAGTTTCAGAACAATTATTGTTTTATATAGATAACACTGAGCGCACTTCAACCCGGTCAAAGTGGACCAGCCCTCATTCTGAAAACAGAGAATGGCTACCAATTATTACGTGTTGCACCACCTCCAGCAGCACCAGTGGCACAAAATATGTCAAATTCTGGAAATCAAACAATACGGTTACAAACTGTTCCGGCTGTAAGTAGATTCACTGGACCGCCCTTAGCACTTCGCAAAACGATTGTCACTCAACACCAGACGAAACAGAAATCAAATGTAATTGTTAAGTACTAATCTCTAATTATTGTTTTCCTGGCTGTCTTCTTATGCATTTCGGGCAAAAGTTTTATTTCGTTGTACTTTAAGTTTCTATAAAACAAAAGCTTTAATGTATTTTTTGGATATTACCTGATCGAATTCTTTTGAAAGGGTGGACGTGAATAGAAGAAAAAATTTAAAGTGTGCATAGAAATAGATCGGTAAAGTGCGTATTATTTTCTAAATCGCATGATATTCTTATTTTTTATATATTTTGTTTTACCACGTATAATTTTTTACATAACTTTAAATTATAATATTACCTAAGGACAAAATATTTCAGTTTTAATTATTAACGATAAACGCTAATTTAATCGATTCATGAATACATTCAACAAAGGTATGCCGCAGTGTGGGGCATAATAAAAATACTTGTCGCTCCAAAAACATTTTTACGTGGAATTTTCTCACAAAAGTCACTAAACAAAATCTGATCTAGAATGTGATAAAGGGTTACACCAAGTCAGCTAGCAACGAAAAGCGATCCTTTGTGAATTTTATTAGAGAAACTAAATTATTTATATCTATTTGGTCTTAAATAGAGCCGCAGTAGCCGTTTGCCGGAAGCACTTTTTGTTGGAGGCGCTTTACGGTGAGCATGTTTTTTCAAAAGTGAATCACCGGAAACAAAAGAATCGAAAATTTTCAGTTTTTGTAAAATTTTATATCGTTCGTCAACAAATAATTTTACGGAAAATTATTTTTGTATTAAATGTGACAGCGTTTGCACGAGAAAATTAAAATTTCGTTAGTAAAATTTGACATATTTGTAAATAAAAAAAGTTTCAACCAACGAGCTTTTAATATCTAGCAGATTGATGCAAAATTATATGTGATATATGAGATATCTTCCTCACTGCGGTTTGTTATAAATCGTGGTTTCGAGAAAAACGCGTTCAAAATTTATTAGCTTAGGTTTCTGGGACTTTGTGTAGCTTTTAGTTTCTCGGGATATTTTTAAAAATGGATTAATGATGCGGTAAACGTGTGAATATCATAACTACGAACGCACTGTCCAACGCTGCAGGTGCGTGTTTACATGCGTTAAATGCTCTCCGTAATGGTACTTCTTAAAAGTAGTATAGCTCCATCAATTTTGAGCCAACCTTAATGAAAATTTGGAGGAATATCTTTGGGATGTTATACTAAAAGAAATTTTTCTGATCCAACTGACTAGATATAACCCTTTAAATGTAATAGCCGCAAACGAACTGATTAGATCGAGGATTCCAAACCACTTAATTGTTGCAACTATGTCGCCAACAGAAAAAAGTTTTTCATTCATTGTATGTAAATTTTGAGCCCAGACCTTATGAACCATGAACTATCGTTTTATTTGCTAAGCAGATTTAAATCTTGTACATGTACTGTATCAAAGATCTAACATTCTGCATATTATATAACATTTACACAGATGCAACCATTTCAAGAACACCTTGTTTTTTAAATAGGTGTGTTTGATTTTGATTTGGTTAGCGTTAAAATTGTTTTGGTTGGTCTTGATTTTGATCTGGTTGTAGCTGTACTTGAAATGGTTGCATTTGAAGTGACAATGTTATATGTATTTTGTCCTATTTTATCGCTACCTTAATATGTGTTTTTCAGAGGATATACGTGCATTGAACTGTTTTCACTCTTTTACTCTTGATACAAGGCTTAACAGCACACTAAATTCCGTGATTCTCAGGAAGGTTAGAACTGGAATATTATACCACTTGTTTTTCCTTTAGATAGATTGTATGCCGCAATTATTTAAACAAAATACACATTGTTCCTTTCATTCAATCTCCTAATTCATTTTTTCCCTTCCGACAAAGCTGAAGTATAGAATCATAGGGTACCCTTGAGCTGTGGCTACACAACAGCAAAACACATCTGTGCTCACGGTATAGAGAATACAAGGTGTGCTTTGCCCGAGCACTACTTCCGCTATTTTTGTATACGCGGCGAAGTTTTCTATGGATTTTTATAAATTTGAGGTTATATTGCTAAAAAGTGCTAAAATTAGTAATGAATGAAATATGCTGGGGCATGCTCAGAAGAACATTACTACAAAGAATTAAATGAAAAATATGTTCAACTATTCATTTAATTCCTAAATTACTTAAAATCTCTATACAACATTTGCCGCGGTGACGCCATCGTCTTTGCAATAATGTTCCGTTGCGCATACTCTAGCATATTTACTCATGACTAATTTTAGAATTTTTCAGCAATATAACCAAAAATTCTTGGCGCAGTGACATCACTTCGGCAAGAATAGCGGAAGTAGTACTCGGGAAGAGCATACCTTGTATTCTCTATACCGTGGAGTTGCTTTGATATATGTCCTAGCGTGCATGCAGTGAGGTGTCAATCTGGCGGGATTCAATAGATCACCAGAGTTATCTTGAAGGAGAAATCAACACTCTTTATGGCCCTGTTTTAAGTTTATTTATACTCCCCCAAATCAAACAATTTCTTTAATAAATCCAGTGCCCTTGTATTACTGATATTATGCATCTACTTTTGCATAAAGCCTAAGACATATTGCAATAACTGAGCAGCGCAGCCGTTCAGCCAAAAATTAGAGAGCTCTTGTTTCCACTCTGTTTCACTTAAAGATTGCCAGCAGTGCAACGACACCTTGCCATCTGTTCCACTGAACAGCGTTTCTGTTTGATTACTCATCTCGACAAATAGGTATAAGTCATGATCATGTTAGGGTCTTCATAAATGTCCTGAATATCTGAATACAAATAAGATACTTGTTTTTTTAGTAAACTGTAAAGTAGCTGTTAATTTAAAATTGAAGTAATTTTCTATTACAAACATATTAGCATATTTGATAAAATCGTAAATTGGGAATTAATGTTTGGAAGTCATGGTTAGCAGTTTTTCTACGATATAGCGCAAAGCAGGCTACTTATCACTTGTTTTTTTTTGTTGATAACTCAGGATTCAGATAAGGACCAAATTCTGCGCCTACTACTACTCATTCCTTCGTATCTTCTGATCTGGTGCTTAGATTAACAGTGGTGTTTAACTTATCACAAAATTATCAACAAGTCTTGGACATTTTGTTGTTATTTATGAGGCTTTGGTTATTTTTTCTTGAAAGTAAACTGTCGGCAGTGATATTTGCGCATTTTTACATTAATGGTAGATTTTAACGCAGATTTAGAGTGGCTTGAAAATGGGCATTATTGTACCAAGAAACTCGTAATAAATTGTGTTTAGATAACACGACCACAACCATCGAAATTAATATGACGAAGATTTGTGCTTTAACTTATCCAACTATAAAGTTTACAGACCATGTAGATATGATCTAAAGCAATTATTGATGAGTATAGAGTGTTACTGCAATTTCTTATAATCAAGCAACATAATCCTAAAATTACTGTCAGATTGATACTATTTTATCTATTTCTTATTACTTTTATTATTCGTTTTTATTTTGCGAAGCAGTTAAATAATTTTTATCCGGAAAATGAACGCTCTACAAGAGATAACACTTTACCGATCATAGACTAGTTTTATCAAGTAATTTCTAGTTATCTCTAGTCTCTAGAAGGAGCAGGTACAGATATTGGGATTTGCATGATATCTTGAAAAATTTCTCAACAAATGCCGGAATGTCGTTGTGAGTCCAAGTAAATTTAGTTCAATTGATTTTATTTAAAATTACATTTTGATTTACTGTTTCAAATCATTTATATTGTTTAAAAAGCTTTCTTTTACCTTTATTTACGATTTGCACGATTATCTTAGTTCTCTTTATTTTGTCCAAATTTCTTTGTTCTACCTATTGTATTAATTAAATTGAAGTTTTTTAAAGGAAGTCTTATTTTTACGTATCATAGAGATCAAACAAAGAAATATGGCTATTATGTTATTCCTTCTAAATCAAAAGATTTAACCTCTATAGCAGTCTATAGCTACATCAGCTACTAGTATAGTTGTTAATTCCGTAACATCAACGAACGCAACACAAGTTCTTGCAAGTCAAGCAAATGCTTCGGTTCAACAACAGCCAACAGTTGCGTCAGTTGCTCCAGTTTCTTCCATGACGCAACAACAGCAAACCCAACCGCAGCAACAGCAGCAACATTCTGTGACTCAACAACAAAATACCACAACGTCAGCTAGTGGGACTACACAGACGACACAGAGTGCAGCCACTCAGGTATTGGTCTTGAATATTGATAAGAACCAAGAGAATATGGATGAAATAGAAAAAAAATATTTTGCAGGGAAATACCAAAGAGAAATGTCGAAAATTTTTAGCCAATTTAATTGAATTATCAAGTCGAGAACCAAAACCCGTTGAAAGAAATGTTCGTACGCTGATACAGGAACTAATTGACGCCAATGTTGAACCAGAAGAATTTTGTGATAGATTAGAAAGATTATTGAATGCGAGTCCGCAGCCTTGTTTAATAGGATTTTTAAAGGTAAGGATCTTAGTTTCAAAATGGTTCATTTCTGATGTTCTCTCCACTTGCAGAAAAGTTTACCTCTACTTAGGCAATCTCTTTTTACAAAAGAGCTAGTAATCGAAGGAATTAAACCTCCACCTCAGCATGTTGTAGGGATGATTGGTTCAACAACTTTATCCACAACGCAATTACCTGTAAGATTGTTATTTACAGCACGTAACTTATAGTTAACATTTGGCTCTTGCAGAAAATACAGGCTCAGATCCGTCCAATAGGTCAACAGACAACAACAATAGGCCAAACGCAAGTTCGAATGGTTACGCAAACTGGACCAAGACCCATTGGACAGACGACAATAACCAAACAAACAGGAGGTGTTCGCATTCAAGGACCAATTCAAACATCCACAGGGATTTCAGCAAGTGGGCCACGGCTGGTAAATGCTCAGATAAGACCTATTGGCGCATCGTCCACAGGTGCAACGATAGTGCAATCTAGTAATGTTCAATCTCCCCCTGCACTACAGCCTGCTAGTGGATCACAAACTGTTTTTACTCCCCAACAGGTAGTATTTTGTTTTCGTAAAATAATAAAGTTTATTGGAAATGATTTCTTGTCACAGAATGTAGTTCAAATTCGGACCTCCGCACCCGTAAACAGATCACCAGCCACCGTTCAAATAAGAGCAACAACTCCAGTTGTTAGGACAAATGCTCCAGCGGTTAAGAATGCTGGAACTACAGTAACTCAAGTTAAAGTAGGACAAACACAAATAAAACCTATTCCATCGCAAAATGTCTCAGCAAATTCAACAACAGTTACTGTGCCAATCAACAGCAATCTTAATTCTATTAGTAGTTCCACGGCGCCGCCAACCAATGCTAGTACCAATAAAATAGTGACTATTAAAGCACAAAGTGCCCAGCAACAGTCAAGTAAAAAGGCCTCTCTAGAGAAGGAGAAAAAAGCTGCTTCCACTGCCTCATCGTTTTTTCAGCAGTCCTCCATCTCGATGTCATCTTCAATGTACGGGGATGATGACATTAATGATGTAGCGGCGATGGGCGGAGTTAATTTAGCTGAAGAATCACAAAGAATTTTAGGTTCAACAGAAATGATTGGAACACAAATCCGATCATGTAAAGATGAAGTTTTTCTTCATTTACCTGCTCTACAAAACAAAATTAGAGCAATTGTAGCTGAAAAAGGGTTGGAAGAGCCCAGTCAAGAGGTAGCTGTTCTTATTTCTCATGCATGTCAAGAAAGGCTTAAAAATATTGTAGAAAAATTGGCTGTGATAGCTGAACATAGGATTGATATTATAAAAGTAAGTCGCCTTTTTTGTATCAGGGAATTTAAATTAAATATTGTTTATTTAAGGTTGATCCAAGATATGAAATAACTAAAGATGTTAGAGGACAGATTAAATTCTTAGAGGAATTAGACAAGGCTGAACAGAAAAGGCACGAGGAGCAAGAAAGAGAAATGCTAATGCGAGCTGCAAAATCGAGAGCGAAAATAGAAGATCCAGAGCAAGCAAAATTGAAAGCGAAGGTAAGATTTAGTAATTAATAAAACTATTAATTTTAGAAAGGATACTTAAGAGCGAACATATGCAGAGCTTGTATGTGCCTAAAACCAAAAACAAACAGAACCTTTCTTTATGTCATGAATCGTGTTTTTACCTTTAACATATGTTGGCTCCGTACGTTATACATGATGTTTTATCTTAATTCATAATCATCATATTAATTTGAGCTTACTTACTACAGAAATACGTATACATTTAGACTTATCCAGACTTCTAAATATTCCAAAATGTCCACAATATAATAATGTGTATGTTTGAAAATCTGGCAGCAATTGTCAAACGAGGGATTTTCTTTGGTGGTAGGGATTCAAACATATCATAGACTAACGCGAAATTATGATCGTCAAACTATATTAACTCCAGGAACTTGAATTTCTTAATAAGATTTGTCTAAAGCTAATAACAGAGACACTAGATGGAAATTGAAATCTAGCTTATAAGAAACTGATCCTGGTATGAGTTCATTTGTGTTTGTGTTTAAGCTGAACCAGTCCAGTGGGGAGGAAAAATCAATCGCGTCATCTAACCAGATATGATATTTATATAATTAAAGATTTGTCCACTAAATATTGGCGTACATACTGCCATCTCTAGCCAGGCATCGATAAAGAAATCCTGTCAGAGAATTTCCTCTTTTACTTAAACCCGAGATATATAAAAACCTTCGAGGAGAGAATATGTTCTAATGCTCTAAGATAAAAACTTGCCTTCTTCTCCCGATCCTACTTACTCGTTATCACGGGTTGGAATGAACATTCTGACTATCGTGCACTACTTATATAGCAATGCGCTTTCATGTCAAAATGATTTTGAAGCTGACGTAAGTCAGAATTGGTGTTGCCAAATGGGAATTTCTCCAGGTAAGTTAACGTTTTCAGCGCAAATCATGGAAAAAGTTAATTTAATACAATTTCATATACTGCAAATTTATTCTTACACAATTATGGAAATTATTAATTCAAGGTCCTGTTATTACCTGCATTTCGTGAAAGAGGACCCAATTTTTCTCAAAGTTATCGTACTGCCCCGAATATTTTGCTTTTATTTCTAGAAGAGCTGCTTTTTGTTAATGTTGATCCCACTCAACACCTTTTTTGCATTTATTGAATTCTTAGTTGTAAAAAAACAAGCGAAAAAAAGATAAAAATAACCTTTTATAAAATACAAAAAAACTCAAACTCTTGCCCACCACCACGAAGAATGCGATGTTGCTTCAATTTTTGCCTTTACAATGACGTTTCTACTCCTAGCTTTTGCGCGAAGAAAATCCGAGGGCAGCAGTTGAATGTAGGCATCAACGATCTTTTTCGGTTGACATTTGGTGTGGAATCATCGGCAATATTCCGTTGGGACCTTACGCATTGCCCGTACTAAACGGTACAACACACAGACCGTGCCCTTTCCTTCATTTCTTACAACACAGGACACGGCAGCAGTATTAGGAAGATTGACCTAAATACCTATTATAACCTACGTCAGAACTTGAAGATTCGAGAGCATAATGTTTGTCTTTTAAGGCTGCAATCGTAAACCTGTCGCATACACATAAAGCTGGAATCAAAAATTAGGTTTTCTTCTGAGACATTATACTCAGCATCCATCTTACTTCTGTTTGAAGTTTCATCTTCAAAGTTACTAATTCTGTTAGCCTTACGTTTTGGAACTGAAAAAATATATTACATCGATATGCAAATTGTGTTCCTGCTAGTACAAATAGCTATTCGGAAACATTAAAACAAAGCTGCATTGGTTGTCCACTGAACCGTTAGTCGTTTCGTGCAGTGGCATTCAATCAGGAGTATGCCTATTTACGTTTACGTTTAGGGTACGCCTGATTCGGTTTGTGTGAACCGTTCGTGGAGGAGATGGTAACTCTCAATGACCCTTCACACCTTAAAATACAGGTTTCCTTGACGATACTAGTGGTCCCCACACTTAATTCACTTTGAGACTTTGAAGTATATATCAGAGTGTATATAACGAAAAAAATACTCTATAGGGTTTATGTGCATTAGCAGACTTGGCTTCATAAAAAAAAAACATTTCTTATGATTACATTTATCACGTAATGGGTACTTTGTCTAGATATAATTCGTCTTTGGTGGAGTTTATTTCACTTAATTCGTTAATTGATCTTATTTTCGTATGTTATATGTGAATAATTTTTTAATACTTCTCTTTGTTTCACTTTTCACTTTGGCTATTTTCTTGTTCCTCAAGGAGTATTGCTTCTCTATTTCGCTAAGAAACAACCGCTGTCCTGATCTGTCTTGTCCCGCTATACCATAATACATTTTGCCTAACACGGTTATTAGTTATATATGTATCAGTGCCAGTTATATATCTACATGCGCGCTACCAAGAATACTTAATGGAAAAACTAAAACTAAACGTTATCTTTTTTTACATGATTTACTTCACGCGGTTTATCTTAAGCGTTTCCTTACTTTTACAGTTTTTTACATGTTTCCTTGCTTTTGCGCGGTTTTTTATGCGGTGCGCATCCGCCGCTTAAAAAAAGGTGCAGGTGTACCTGTAACCGACGTCTTGATCTTTCTGCCACGAAGAAAATATGCATATGTGATCAAATTAAGTGTTAAAGGATTACTCTAGCATCAAACTAAACAGAAAAGAGTTTCTGGGAGTGTATCTTAGGAGAAGACACCCGACCTCCACGCACTCACAAACCGGAATGACTTTGTGGATGTATTTGACTGTATGATCGCTATTTGCTGTAATGACATTAAATGTCCTGAATGTTACTGGTTGTTAATGATGTCAAAAAATCTAGGAGTTTTCTCAATGAAACAAAGAATGCCCCATTCCATAATAGAATTTCCTCTAAAAGTGCATGAGCATGATTCGTTGCGAAAATTTTGGTAGTCGCAATCGGATCCGAAATAAAAATGATGAATTTCCTCTTTTCAGTAAAACCCATACGTTTTTTGGCGAAACTTAACTTTGTTCTTTTCCGTACACTGTATCTCTTGAAATCTTCACACGTTTGGTCCCTTTTTAATATGCAAACAGACCTTATTCACATTATTGTGATTTTCTGTACTTTCGGAGGGTATTATCTAAGAATGCGTCGAACATTATATTCTCCTCAATTTTACCAACAGGTTTTGCTCGATAAGTTTAGGTGACGGAAAGAATATCCCGACTTATTTTTAAAGTAAAATAATAACGGATTTACAGATTTAATTTTTCTCAAGGCACCATCTGGTGTATCTACAGAATTAGCGTTTATATGAGATCATCCTGACGAATCTTATTGTTAAAAAATATTAACGATGGAATAATGTTTTCTTGAAAATTTCCAGGCAAAGGAAATGCAACGAGCTGAAATGGAAGAACTTCGACAACGAGACGCAAATATGACAGCTTTGCAAGCTATAGGTCCTCGCAAAAAGCCTAAGTTGGATGGTGATGCTATAAGTTTATCGACGGTAAGACAGTTGTTTTTTGTTTTTATCTTTTTTGCCTATACTTATTAACTTAAATACAGCAGTCTGGAGCAACTGGAATTGGAACAAGTGGCATATCACCAGCTCCACTTCGGCCAAGAATAAAACGAGTTAACCTGAGGGATATGCTCTTCTTCATGGAGCAAGAACGGGAAACATGCAGAAGTACAATGCTTTATAAAGCTTATCTTAAGTGATCAATAATTCTACTAACCTCAGAACGGATAAGGATACACTATTCGGTTTCATATGTTCTACTTGTTCCTAACTGAGTTTTAGTGGACATTTTTTATCACAAACTAAAAATAACTGGAATATGTGCAATTGCTATATATCAATCATGGCTATTTAGAAAAGTTGCTATGTAAACGATGTCATAAGCACCACGGTATAAAACCTTTGTACAGATTTCATTTCATCCCACTATCCCAAACTGTGTCTTATTTGTGTGGTCGGAGAGTTTTGAATCTCATAATAACTGAGAATTTTCTTATGAGAGACTAATTAATGTGAATCAAAGGTTAAGATGTCTGTCATTTCGGTTCGGTCTTGTTCATATGCCGAAATAATTCACAACTCAAGCATATCTTAAATGTTGGCGGAAATCTCCAATTTTTTAATGTATTTTTCAAATGTGTACTCGCCGCGGTTCTACTATAATCGCTATTTAAAGCCTGAACAATATTACCCACTGTTCCACTCCAGAATTAAGGTTTTCTTTTAGTTTCACTAATTATTTACAAAAAAAAAACAACAGTCATTTATGTTTATGTTTAACCCGTGCAGGCCACCTGGGGTTTTGTTCTCTTATTGAAATAAGTATGGCATGCGAATATTTTATTTTAACGGTAAAACTTTTGATTAACGGCCGTATTCTTATGAGACTCGATCGCGAAGAAAGAACATGAAGTACATTTGAATAGGAATATTTGATTTTAAGAGCAATTAATGTTGGTGAAGGTTATTTTGTTCGAATGATCATTGATACAAAACTGTAGAGCGATAACTGACAGAAGGTTTATGGTCTGCACGCTACCTTTTGTTATTTTTGTATTCATGCGAATAAGACGTTCACAAATATTATTCTCCACAAAGCATTTGGAATTCTCAAACGTAAACAAAGTTCCAAGCTGAAAATTTAACGTCTTTGTCGTAATTGTAAGCGCTATAGAATTACTAATTCGTTTAAATTATTGAAAGTTGTAAAGTGTTCAATAAAAATCACACGATTGCACCAAAAACGTCAGTACTTCAGTCAAATTTGTGTATCCTGATTAGTTGAGATTTTTTAGAATATTTGCATATATAAATAATACACAAGCAGTTATAACTGCCCGTAATCTTAGCATACCCAAGGAAATAAATATCATTAATAAAACTCTATTATGCAACATAGATTTGTAGAATATGGCCTTAAACGAAGTAATTTCCCCTACGCAATAATTTTTTAAGAAAAAGTTTTTATAATTTCAAAAGTGTAAAGAAGCGAAATAATAAACAATAGCGAAGTCATGAAAATATGTGCACCAAAAGAACAAACAACAATTAACCGAATAAAATAAAATGTCATTTTATTCTAAGGGGATAAACAATTGTTAAAGTAAATATTTCGTGTTTTTTAGTTTTGTAAGTACCTAATGGTTTAAAACCAATAATTAAGGAGAAAATGAGAAAAAATCCAACAACAAAAAAATCTAAAATAAATGAAAGGACCCTTAAAATTGTTATATTATTTTATTTAAGATCAGTAATATCCTTAAATATTATACGAACCGTATAAATACACTGGAAATATTAACAAACAAATTCTTATTAATAAATCAATCCTTAATTTTTTATTAATCAAAATATATTTAAGTTTCGTAATAGGTTTTTATAAATAATATTTAATTAAGGATTCAAACAGCGTAAGAGTTAATTGTGTATATTAGTACTGGATCATGAGGAGGATTAATTATTATAAAATGAGAGAGAAAAATGAAAGTTTACTTGAAAATGAGAAATTGTAAAAAGAAATTAAAAGTATTCATTCTGATTTTTTAATAAAAAAAACCTGATTGTTTCGATTAATACTTGACATTAATTCCAATTTTACGCTGTTGAGATTGTTCTTTACTTTTAATAGTTTGGCTCATTGATGTCTTTATTCAGCCTTTATCGTCGTATCTGTTCCAAATTCCTTGTTTTTGTTGTTGCTTTACAAACAAACAAATACAAGAATTTCGGAATGGATACGATAATAAGGCTGATTGATTAAAAAGCCAAATCAAAGAATGCAAGACTTTTTCGTTGTCATTCCTTATTTTCTTTAACAAATTCGAAGTTAGTATAAGGTGAATTTAATTGGGCTCAAGGTAAGTGGCGGAAAACTAACAGAATCTAGTACGTGATAAAAGTGTAAAATAAGGGGCAAACACAAAAAACCGCAAATATATCGACTAAATACCCCAAGGAACCACAGACTTGGCGGTGGAGATGTAATAGTACCGGAAAAAACACTTCTTTAGTTTTTTTCCAATTTCATTTTATACTGCCTTTTTCATGTTTCAATCTACTGTTTAAAAAAGGATGGTGTCATGGTTTTTGCGGCTTTTTAACCTTCATACCATTTAAACCAAAGCAGCTTTTTCCCCTTCGATAGTTAAGGAATTTATTTGTATATTCGGGTATTTACTAACCTACTCGCATATTAACATAACATAGAGTTTCCCTTCTAGTCCAGAAGGCGCACTTCTCAGCGTGAAGCCAAGAAAAATGTACCTATCTCCGCATTAAGCGTTCACACATTTCAAAGAAATGTGTTAAGATTAGGCTCCCCGACAAGCATGCAAAATATTTAATTGTTAGTGAGATTAATCCAAACGATGGGACAAGGAAACAAGAAAGTAGTCAGTAATGTTAACGATTAACATGAATCACACGACCAGGAAAAGACGATTTTTTAGTACCTTCTTAAACACATCTAAATCAAAGTGCTCTACCACACCATTGACTGACCGCCGCACACATGCGATTAATAGGCTCATGCGGCTATTACTCCTAAACGACACCCTACCACGGAGTTCCGCAGAGTCAATATTGGAATTCAGAAGTTGGTGGATAAAAACTATATCGGCAACCCTACGTTGGCTTTCCAAGGAAGTCATGCCAAGAAGATTAAGCCGTTCGCGATACGGTGGAAGAATCGTTGGGTCATTCCAAGGAAGATCTCTAAGCGCAAATCTAATGAACAGACTCAATACAACCACTGTGGACAACGTAAGAAGGATTCCAAACCTGGGAAGCATGCTCAAGAAGTGGTCGGACGAACGAGTTATACAATGTTAAAGATATCTGAGGATCAGAGAACTCTTTGGACCAGCGTTTAATGAAGCCCAGCATGGAATTACCCTTAGAAGCAGCATAGTTTATGTGGGAGACGAAATCAAGCTTGGAGTCAAGCTTCACACCTAAATCATTGACAGACTGAACGCGAGGAATATTGTTTGTAGAAAATGTGTAGTCGTAGGAAATATAGTCGCGCTTTCTAAAGAATGACATGACCTCGCATTTATTTATGTTAAGTTCCAATTTATTGTGTCCGCACCACGAATAAAAGGTATTCAAGTCTTCCTGAAGGGAAGCACAGTCACTAAAATCACTGATGAAGGAAAAATCTTCATGTCGTCAGCATAAATTAACACCTTAGAATGCCTTACAAGATGCACTATATCGTCAATTGAAAGGACAAAAATTAGCGGGCCAAGGTGGCTACCCTGAGGAACTTCAGATGTGGCCTCTATGACCCTTGACTGGGAACCACGGAAAAAAACCTGATAGTATCTTTCAGATAGATATGAGCGGATCCACTCTAAGAGTAAACTAGGAAACCCTAGTTTATTCAACTTGAGCATAATGACTGAACGCGACAATTTGTCAAACGCTTTGCTGAAATCTGTATAAATACAGTCAGTTTGCAAGTTATTACAAAAACCGGTAATTGTACTAGAGGAAAATTCAAGTAAATCAGTGGTAGTAGACCTACGCGACACAAAACCATGCTGAGCGGCTGAGAGAATTCTTTTGCAATGTGACTGGGAATAAACAATGGATTCCAACAGTTTAGGTATATAGGGCAATTTAGCTATTGGTCTGTAATTAGAAATCTCGTTTCTGTTACCTATTTTGTGAATAGGTATGATGAAGGAGGTTTTCCATAGTTTTGGAAAACATCCGCTACTGAGAGACTTTTGAAAAAGAATGCGCAAGGGAACAACCAAAGCCCCGGAACATGACTTAACCACCGCTGGAGGCACACCGTCTGGACCCGCAGAGAAATCAAAGGCAAGGCTGTCGATATGAACATTAATAATTTCGTCAGAGAAGAAGGGAGATATGTCAGCTACACATGGATGGCCGTCAATGTGCGTGAAATTGCTAGTATCTGGCACAAAGTCAGGAGAACGAAACGCTTTTTCGAAAAAAGTAGCAAACATATTGCAGATATCAAACGTATCACTGCTAGAATGTCCATCCAAAGACATAGTTGTAGGATAATTATCAGTTTTCCTCTTAATGTTGACAAATTTATAAAAGGCGCGTGGATCCCTATAAAGATCATCACGAATGCTGATAATGAACTCCCCGTAAAGAGTTGATGAATAAGCTTTAAATTCTTCGTAGCACGCAGCAAACTTCTGGTGATCCGAAGGGTCTCTAGTTTTGAGAAAGGCCTTCCATAGCCTATTCTTCCTATTTTTCAAAGCTTTCATCTCCCTGTTAAACCATGGAGGTGAGGTAGAAGATACTCTTTGACGCTCGAAAGGAACGCAGGAGACAAACACCTCAGAAATCTTGTCGTAAAACGTGTTCACGTCAGTGTCTATGTTGCTGTTACATAGCAAGGCCTCAAAATCAATGGAGGCAAGTCTATGAGGTTTGCCTTTTTAAAGTTGAAGAAGAAATTAGATTCGTCGCTCCGGCTAATATTTCCAGGCTCATAACAGACAGATATGAGAAGGGGGGTGATAGGAGTCAACCGTTGACAAAAAAGCTGAACTGTGTATGTTAATTGGGTCGGTGGAGAAAATAAGATCCAACCGCCTACCCAAGACGTTCTCGACAGTGTTAACCTGGTGCAAGCCCAAGCCAGCACATGGCATCCAAGAATTGAGATTCCCCAGATGAAAGGTTGCCATTGGGAAGGTAGTCATCGTCATCGTCATTATATACCCATTGAACATTGGGTAAATTGAAATCACCAAGGAGAATAATTTCATTCATAGAACACATCATATCCGTGATATGATTCAAATGTCGAACAGACTGCATCCATTGTCGTCAAAACGGTTAGGAGGAATATAGCAACAAAGAATATATATGTTTTGTCTGGAAAAAGAAATCCTAAGAGCGACGAGCTCTACGTTAAGATTAGTAGGAAAAGAAGGAAGAGATTAAAGAGTACAATTTAAGTGGGTTCTGCATGCAATCAGCACACTACCACCCCGCACATCAGAGTCAGGGTATCTGTCCCTACTAAAAACTTGATAGGACTGGTCAAAGATTTCATTTCTATGCCATGAAACAGATACCGAAGATACCGACAATATCAGCGCGGTATACGCCATGTTCACAAGGAACTATCAAAATTAGTGACACTTTTACAGTAAACGGACAAGTAGATGGACGGTTTTTTCCCATGATAAAAACCCCCGGGACTATAAAACACAAGCCGCGAAGCAGAAACTGCAACTCACACATGAACTGCTTTTTATGAACGTCTTAATATAAAGAAAGTAGACCGATGACTCATGTTCGGACTACTTTTCTCTTTATTCCTATTTTAAAAGCGTTCATAAAAAACTATTTCACACATGTGCAAATCCTACTTCATGGCTTGTGTTTTATACTCGCGGGGGTTTTGCCATGATACATAAATTTGGTTATATTTGTAGTTACTTTGTGTCTTATGGTTTTTAGTAATTATTCAGTACTGTTGAGAGAGTGAGCTAATTTATTTCTATGGCTGTTCCTCGTCCTATCTTTTTGATTCATGGTTACATATGTTTACATAGAGTTAAAGTAATTGAAATGTTCTTTATATTTTATGATGAGTAATTAGTGTGTGAATTAGGAAACATCCTCTTGATAACGACAAGAGACATCTGTCGAGTTGATAATAAATAATGTGAAATTACAAACACAGAATTTCAATTACTGACCGCCAGTCCGAACAAAGTTTATGTTGCATATTGGTAGCTCTGAAAATTTTTCGGAATTCATAGTTCATAGTTGGCTCTAATCTTCTACATACAGGCTATGAATTCGTGGAATAGAAGCTTACGGGTTTCAGGTATTTATAAACTATGTACATATTAGAAATGACGATAAGTTATTTTACATATGTGCAGAAGGCATATATTCATGCAAGGCATTTTTTTACGCATAGATACTACAGTTGCATAAAGGTTGTACGTTTGACCTCTTCAGGTTTACCATTGAAGGATTCTTCCAGTTCTTTTTAGAATCGTTCCTCTTCTGCGCAACTACCAGTAACCAATAAAATACTATGGGGCTTATTCCTTTCATAAGAATTTTTCAGTAACTTACTTTTTAACAACACTGCGGACACTACTGAATTCCTTTAACTCGATTACTTAACTGACTGAAGATAATGCAATATGCGCCCAAGCAACGAAAGTCTGTCAGCAACGATTAAAAATCAAGACTAGTAGCTGACTAAACAATCAATTGGCTCGGCAATGTCCGTAGGAGTCGTGTAGCTATCCCAGCTCGGACGTATATCGCATCCCCAAGGTCCATTAATTTGTACAATTTGTTCCCGACTTGAATTTAAACATACATAATTATATTAAAAGTCTGCGCGCGTTTCTCCGTTTTTTATGTGTTTACTGAGAAAACCAGCATCCGTATTGGTCGGCAATATGCGAATAGCTATAAAGCTGACCAAGAGGCGTCCCAACCTTTTTTTGTGTAACATGACTTCTGATGTGCGTTAGTTTCTAAGAGAAAGACAAAGTACTGTTTTGTAGTGATGTGTCGGTCACGAACGATTCGGTCATTTTGACCGAATCATTGCAGTGACTCAAATGACCTGGGTCACAATTGCCCTATAAAATCGGTCAGTCGTTCACTCGTCTTCTAAAACTGAAGAACTGAGTGTGACTATCAAGCGAAAGTAAACATCTGACCGATTTTCTATAGCTGGGATTTTAGTTTTGTGCAGCCACTTTTACACACCTCGCTGAGACTAGAGGAGTAGATACAAGGGTTAGGGACGGGTAACTAGAATTTATCTTGCCACTTGAAAGAGTAGAAAACTCAGATCTCTTATAAGAGAATTACAGATTGAAGAGCAGCAGGTACGGTAAGAAGATTGTAATTCAAGTCTTTTCGGTCAATGTACTGATTCGGTCAAATAGACCACTCTCAGCGAGGGTGTAAAAGCGACTGTGTGCACCGTATACAACTGACTCAAATGACCCAAATGACCGAGTCTTTTTTATGAGTCCTTTACAATGAATGACTCGTATGACCTGAGTCACCAAAATGATCATACGAGTCATTCATTGAAATGATGAAATGCCCATCACTACTGTTTTGTATGTGGAAAAAAAATCTTAAGGTACGCCAGGGAAAAGCAAGACTCTCCTGTAAAATAGAGGGCGAATAATCGCTTAATCCTTAATGCCTTAATCAGAACATCGAATACTACACCATATGAAAAGTGAGAGGTCCTTGCTGTAAATTCTCTTATAAAATCCTCTACTTATAAATCTGCAATCATTCAAGATCAAATAATTGAATAGAATTATTCGGTTTTCTGAAAATTTTGTAGGCAACTGTGGCTTCACTGATCCACTGAACTATGGATCTGAGCTGTCAAAATGATGGCAGTTTGTGTTTACACGATCAACCACTTTGAATTATTTGTGACTGATGAGGATGCAGTAAATTATTTAATAAAATCACTATGTCAGCTCCAATAATTGCCGAAATACCAAACCGTCTTCAAAATAATTTGGCGTTTGCAGCACTTTGTTCCCTAAATCGGCACGAAAAATGCATTTTGTTGCTTACCAAAACCTTGCAATTTTTTGAGGTGAAGTCTCGAGAAATTATCTTTGGAATTGATCTCGGTGATACGTTTTTAAAAGGTAAAAATTGAAAAGAGTTTATTACAAATATTACTGCATGCTTATTTCATAGACGAAGATCTGCCAAGTTATGGATCAGGAGTTAATGATTACCCAAGGAGTGGAAGTGGTCATAGTTCGGTTGAAAGCCAGGAAATTGAGAAAAATTTAAGTGGATCAAATGATGTTGAGTTTGGAAAGTATATTTATTGCGAGGGAAGTTCTAAACGTTTGTTTGTTTTAATACAAATTCATGATAAGCTGGTTGTTTTAGAACGATGCTT